>JAODAL010018259.1:0-75244 GCA_025379985.1 Phyllomedusa bahiana
CGTCATAACCACTAGGGTTAGTGACTTCTCTTTTTGCGCCTTCTTTGTCTTATTGGAAACCAACTTCTTTTAATTTTGTGTTGGAAAATGTGAAAATTGAAGCTTCCAACTAATTGTCTCCCCGCGGCAAGATAAAGCAAGGAGGTAAATTGTATTATTTTTTAATGTTGTTTTTATTGAAGACTCAAAAATAAAAACAAGTTAAAAAAAAAAAAAAAAAAAAGCACTTTTTTAGCCCCCAAAAGGGTAATAGAAACCCTTTTATTTCCCAACAAAAGCCCAGCTCCTGACCACCCCGGGAGTTGACCAGAACAAAAGGAAAATTTTGCCAAAGGGCTCATTTCTCCTGCAGTTTCCCAAAATTTTCTGTATTAACTCACGAACATCTTTCCAGTTTTGTTTTCATTGAGGACACCTCCATAGTCCGTGTATTAGGGTCGCCTTATAAGTTCTGAGATGTCTGCATTTAAAAATAAAAATCACCACAAGGCATTTTGGGGGGGCGCACTCCCGCACGTCCCGGAGCCCAGCTTTTGAGAAACGTCTTTTTATGTTTTCACCACATTAGCGGCTGAGAAAAAATTCAGGAGTCGTTTCTCACATTTTGATGAAAATTTGCAATTTACATTTTTTTAGGGCCCCATAAATGACTCCATCTAAGAAACTGGACACTGTAAAGTGTTTACAGCAGCATCAAGGAAATTTTTTATTAACTCAAAGTATTCCGGGAAATTTAAAGCAATCAGAAAAATTTCAAATTTCACTATTTTTTCAGATTTTCAGTTTTTTCATTATTCACAGGAACCTGGTCGATGAGACGCGGGAAATGCAGCTCAATATTGATGCATCAGATTCTACCGTTTTCAGAATCCCCAATGGGCCCCCTTGCCCAACCACAACCCCAAAATAAAAGGGGGCACCTCCGGACAAAAAGGGGGCAAAACTTAATAAACTTTGACTTCCTTTTCCGGGGCGCGAATGAGGGGAAGCAGGTGCAAGCGTCCGTCTCACCGGGCCCCCAGATAAAACCACTACGGGAAACGGGGCAGAGTACACACAAAAACCTTCCAATTTTTTTAAAATTTGCAAAGAGGGACACATCGGGCCACACCTCACCCGCCAAACGATGACACACACCAAGACACCCTCTAACCACACCCAAACAATACATGCCAATTTTTTAGATAGGCAAAAAGGGACAAAATTTTCAGATTCTTACAGTACACCAATGAGAAAAAAAAGAAGTTTTTAAAGTAATATACCGAGGGAAACAATCAATACTTTTTAAAGCAAGATAGATTTGCGCAAAAAACTGACTATTCCAAAATGAAAAAGGGGACTTTATAGATAAAGGGGCAAGAGTTAAAAAAAAAGGGGCACTTTTGGAGGTATGCAGCGGGTGCAGCGTCTTACCTCCCGCCGCACGAGCACCAAACCCCCCCTGGCTCTTTTTGGCGCCGAAACCCCAAATCCAACCCCGGGTGCAGGGGTAAGCTGTGCTCAGACTGCAGACAGGCTCAAAAGCTGTTGCGCTCCCCCCTGATACACTTGCTGCCCGACAGCTCTGGGCAGGGGCCCAGCCCCTCCGACAAGGGGGGGTCGCACCACCAAGGAGGGCCCGAGGCCGCCCAATCACGCAGGGGCGGTATCCAGGAATCCCATTTAAAATCCCGAAACTGACTGCTGCGCCGTGAATCCGGGGTTCCTTGTGGTTCTTGTTCTTTTTTTTGTTGTTTTTTTCTAACCAGTATACCGACCTCGGCTTGTTCCCTACTCCCCTTTTTTCCCCCGATTTTTTTGCTTTGATTCCGTTTTTGGGTTTTTGACCTCACTTGTTTTCTTTTTTCCTCTGGTTCGATTGTGGCTTTTGGGGTTCCATTTATATTGACCCGGTGTTTTACATTCTTCCTTTTGAGGCCCCCCCACTTTTGCAGCGCAGGGATTCGCCCGTTTTCCGTCTGCCCCCTAGGGCAGCACGTCAATACAGGGCAGTGGGGTGGTTTCCCTTAGGCCACTGCACCTCCCTTTAGTGACCCGACTCAGGAGAAGGGTCGGGCTCCCTGAGGGCCCCAGCCCGGGGCAGCGACACCGCAAAGTGCCCTGCACCACCTGTGGCCTGACACTCCACATCCTCATAGAGGGCGCTCAGTACCGGAGCTCCCTGAGGCCTCAGCCGGGACCAGGCGAGCACCGCAGAGTGCCCTGCACCACCTGTGGCCTGACACTCCACATCCTCATAGAGGGCGCTCAGTACCGGAGCTCCCTGAGGCCTCAGCCGGGAGCAGGCGAGCGCCACAGACTGACTGCTGAGCTGAGCTCCCCCGGCGCCCAACACTCCACACCCATAAGGGCCCAAAACCCCAAACCCAGTCCTCCGGGGAATTTCTCCAGTGCTCAACTGCTGCACAGCCTCTTCTCTATCATATAGCGACATCTAGTGGTGATTGCGGGTACAGCGCCTGCTGCTAGATACCTGCTGCATAGAACAACCCATTTATCCCTGACCCGGCGGATGACCGATTTGTCCAAACTCTGGGAAAAGATAAAGCCACTAAAGCCACTAAAGCTCCCAAATCAAAGCAAGTTGCCTCCGACAACATCAATAATAACAGTGGCGACCCAGAGGCTGATGATACCACCATCTCTGCCACCGTCACCGTTCACCCAAATTCAAAATGACATCAATAAGCACAGTCAAAAACTGAAGGAACATGATTCTCGCCTCCTGGAGGTGGAAAAGGCTTTAGACATATCCAACTCAGCCATCGCTCAGCCTCAAGCCGACAACCTCAGGCTCTTGGACAAAGTGGAGGACCTTGAAAACCGGTCGCACCGCAACAACCTGCGCATAGTGGGGGGCCGGAATCTGTAGCGGCTCGAGACCTGCACTCTCTATGTGAGCACCGGACTCCAGGACTCCTCGGCCTTCCCCATCCATGCCGTGTTGAGAGAGCACATTGCATTGGCCCTGACCTGCGATCACCTCCAACGGCTGATCCAAGCTCCAAGTGCCTGAACCCAGCTCTGCGTGACGTCCACGGGCGGTGATTGTAAAGTTTCTGGACTTCAACGATAAGGAGGCCATCAAAAAATCCAGTCGGCCTATAGAGGTCAAAGGCAGCAGAATCTTCATATTCGGAGATTTCTTGGTTGAGGTCTCCAAGGAACGCAGGGCGTTTTCATCATTGTGCACCGCTCTCCATCGCCAACATGTGAAATTCTCCTTGTCCTCCCAGCTACGAGGCTTCCCCTCTGATGGACCCATGTCTGTCTTCACGTCACCTCCCGAAGCTGCTAAATCCCTGCGTTCTTCACTTCACCACACGTCTGATGATGCAGCATCTTCATCTCTGAGGCGGCCGGTGACTGAGGCTGCGTCGTCTCCTCGCAGTGAGTCTCCAGCTGGCGGACGCGCACTTGAGCAGAATCGCTGTTATGTGTCCTTTATATTGACCGTTTTCTGCTTCTTCTTTAGGTCCTCAGGCGCCGCGAGGCTGAACGGTCACTATCTGGACTCGCCATGATCTGGTGGCTAAATGGTCACTTATTATTCACATATTGGGGGGTGCCCTTGCCCTGCGTCCGGATCACTATGACTGGGGGTCCGGGGGGAGGGGCGGCCGCACATTTGTTTGATTTCTTGTATTTTTTCCTTCCTACATGTTGGAGTTTGTTTTTATTGGGGTCCTGTTAGGATTTCTGGACCTGTCCAATTGTGCCTTATTTTTGGGTCTTGTTTTGTTCTCTATGATCCAGGTCTGGAGTTGATGCTGCGGGAATGGATTGGATCCCAGTCTTCCTCTGGGTGAGTCGTCTTCTTTTGATCCTATTCCCTGTAAGTTTTTCACTGCGCGCGCTAATATGTGTCTCGTCTCCTGGAAGGGACTGAGATCTATCAAAACAAACTAGCCCCAGTATTCCTATGTATCCTTAGGAGGCACGACAACGGGATCGCCACTTCCCGTATATATAGCCATACTATAGAAATCCGGCCAGTATATAACATAGCCTCGTGACCCATTATACAAATAGATGATGGATACTCCGGTAGTCCGCTGCGGCCGGCTGCCCATCAGGGATATGTCCACAGTCCGTCCCAGACTTCACTCACATACGTGCTAGAGAAGAGACGCTGAGAGACCAGCCTGAGTGCATGACTGCTTTTTATTTTTCTTTATCCAGAGCTATGTAGGGGCTTGGTTTTTGCGGGATGAGTTGACGTTTTTATTGCTACCATTATGGGGGGCATATTGCGCTTTGATCATTTTTCATTAAGGTTTTTGTGAGGCATTTTGAACAGCATTACTGGTAGTGTTTTTTTTATTTTTTACAGCGGTCACCGTGCGGTATAAATGACATGCTAGCTTTACTCAGCCGCTCAATACAATCACAGCGAGGCCCAATTTGTATATTTTTTATGTTTTACTGATTTTACACAATAAAAACACTTTTACTCAAACAGGAGAACACGTTTTTGCATCGCCGCAGTCTGAGAGCCAGAACTTTTCTATTTTCCGTATACAGAGCTGTGCAAGGGCTTTTTTTTTGTGGGATGAACCGTTTTAATTGGCACCAATTGGTGTTTATACGAGTTTTCAATCGCTTTTTATTCCATTTTATGAGCTGCAGAATGAACAAAAATTGAAATTCTGTCATTTTTTTTTGCGGTGTTCGTCGTGCGGGTTAAATAACATGACAGATCTATAGGGCGGCTCGTTCCGCACACGGCGACACCTAATATGGGCACTTTATTTATTTATGATCTTTTTTGGGGGCAATTGTAAAGGGAAAAAGGGCGGCGGACGGGTTTAGTTTATTTTTCGTGTTTGCGTTTTACTGTTTTTTCACTTTTTTTTGCTTTTCCCCGAAGGGCAGAGCTCTTTTATAATAGAAATGAATGGAGAGCTTATTGCTGCGCACTGGTCTCTATGACACGTGTCAGTCACGATGCCCAGGCACGGCCAGAGGGCGCGGTGACGTCACAGCCCGGAGGGCGCTCTACACCCGTCAGGAGGCAGCAGCCGCACCCTCGCTCCTCCTGTGTCTCCGTTATTGCAGATGGCGATAGTCAGGGGTGAATCCCCCCGGGTCCTCTCCGGCCGAGGCTGCGGGGCGTCAGCTGTAATATGGGGCCGTGTCCACACGTCCCGGTGCTTAACCCCCAGACAACCCATGTGCACCCGTCCAAGGTCATTGAGGGGCTTCATGTTCTTATCATTGCCCCGCGCTGTTCATTACATGAGACCCTGTGAGGACGGATCTATTCCTAATATTACACCCAGAGGCGTCACCTGAAGCTCCCGGACCCTGATGCAGGGAATGACCCAGGGCCCCAGTGACCGTGTGTCCTTACAATACTGGGGTCTCCTATGGGGCAGGAGGGTTTTGGGCTCTGCTACCTCTGCTCCCCATGTAGCTCCGCCCCTGTGGTATGAAACGCGTTTGTGTAACTCCTGTGTGGTTCTGCCCCCATAGTGACCCCACAGGGGGCGCTGCTGATAAGACACAGCAAAGCTGCGGGAACAATTCATGGAGACTTCACTTTACAATTCTCTCCTGTGTTTTTGGAGGTGAAGGAATCATTGATGCTCATTGACCCCTTCCTGATGGACGGTCATAATAATGTGGCTCTTTGTTTTTCCCTCCTCGCCTTCCCAGAGCCATAACTTTTTTATTTTTCCACCGACATAGACGTCTGGGGGCTTTTATTTTGCGGGACAAGATTCACTTTCTTTTTTTTTTTTTTTTAAACAAAGTTTATTTGCATTTTCAAATAACAAACATGAATCTCTGACATGTTACAGTATACAGATCATGAGTTGTACAATCTCTAGGCCATGCCCCTTAGCTCTGTAGCATCACATGCAGAGTACGAAATATTAACATAAGGAAATATATCAGAATAAGCAGCATAAACCATGAAAACAGAAAAATGAATTGGTCCGATTGGACAACTATTAACCGTGTGCCAATGCGTCCTTTCCTCCTAACCTCGGGGATGTGTTATGGCCCAGGATGCGTGTCGGGCACCCAGGACCTTCACACCTGCAATCTTCCCAGCGTGCCCCCGATCCCTTCCCTGCAGAACCATCCTGTGTATTTGAACACCTGCATGAGAGCCTTGATCTCCCTATCGGAGTAATGCGACTCTATAAAGGTTCTCCACCTCCTGAAGAACCCCTTAGTGCGGGTCTCCTTGTGCCTCTCAGTTTCTAGCCTGTCTGCTATGAGGTAGTCCTCTGACTGTTTTATTACCCCGGAGATGGACGGGAGGGTGGGCCTCAGCCAGAACTGCAGCAAACTCCTCTTTGCCGCCAGAAGGGCGATATGAACTATACCGGGGTATCCCTTGGGATGTATTAACCCCCAGGATCCACTCCCTCATCCATGTCCGGGGCCTAGGATAATGGAAAACCAGGAGTTCATAGTGTTTTTCCAAAATGAAGCCTGATATATTGGAGGACTGTGTCCCAGTAGGTCTGAGTATAGATACATTCCCATAGCCCATGCCATAGGTCCGATTTGTGTGCGCCGCATTTGGGACAATGCTGTAATCTATCCGGGAAATTTCTGGAGGCAGGGGGATTGAAAGCATAGATGGCGTTATGTATGATCTTAAAATACGTTTCGCGCCAGGTTTCGCAAATGATGTGTTTACGTATGGCCATAACCCCTTGTGGGATCAAGTCTGGGACCTGATCATTCCTCAATCGGCGACGCCCATAGTGGAATGCCTGTGAGGCGACTCGCTTTCTGCACCACCCTCTCATGTCTGCGTAAAGGCCCGAAAGGGAACAAGAATCCTTGTGGGTGGTGACAAATATGTCAAAATCATTAGGGATGGTCTCCCTGGAGACATCCCTTAGCCTCCCCCTGCAGAAATAATAGAGCTGGTAGGCTGCCAGGAGATGTGACTCTGGTAGGGAGAACTTCTCAACCATCTCCAAGGGTTTCAACCACCTGTGCAGCTGTGAATGCATCAACTGCCCTGCGGTGACTAGACCCCGCTCTCTCCATTTCCGGAACATCAGGTTACTCCTACCCAAGGGGAACTCGGGATAATCCAAAATGGGCATGTCCTTGGAAAGAGCAAAGGAAAGGCCTAAGCGTCTCCTCAGCTCCTTCCATACCAGTAACGTGTCCCTGATCAGTGGAGACAACTTTATCAATGGGGGGAGCTTGGGGTATCTGGTGTGGAACAGAGCTTGTGGATGCCAGGGGGGAGCATTAGTTTCTTCTCCAGTTCCCAATTCGAGAAGCGGGAGCGACCCTCCGTCCAATCCACCATGTGTCGCGCCACGCATGCCAAATTGTAACCCCTACCATCAGGGAGGTTTAGTCCCCCCACCCGAACCGGCAATATTAATTTATGCAAGGCGATGCGTGGTTTTTTCCCCGCCCAAATGAATTTGGAGAAACATGAATTGATTTTGTTAATGTCCGTGTGTTTTAGAAGGAAGGGGAGGGTTTGTAGAGGATATAGGAGCTTTGGGAAGCAGACCATCTTTATGGCGTGGCATCTCCCAGCCAAGGACAACGGTAAAGAAGCCCACCGTCTCAAATCCTGGGAAATTTTGTCTGAGGGGAGGGATATATAATTTGTACATGAGATCTGGAGTCCTGCCAATCTTGATGCCCAAATAGGTAAGGTGGTCCTGAACCCGGGTTATGTCTAGCCCTAGGCTGGTCCAATGCCACTGAGGCAATTTCGGCCCCAACTCTAGTAATTCACTTTTAGACACATTCACTTTATACCCTGAGAACTTGCCAAAGTGTTGTAGAGCATCTAGGACTGGAGAGAGGTGTACCAGGGGGTCTGACAGAAATAGTATAAGGTCGATGAGTTCCGGGGGCGGAGCTACCGAGTGTAGCCGCGTTTTAGCAGAGCTCCTGCTTCTGAGCCTGAAATTGCTGCTTTTGGGGCATTTATATTATCAATTCTGCCTCTAATGTCAACTGGCACCCAGTCTAGAGGGTCAGAGAAGGACAAATCCCCGGAAGGTCGAGGAGACAAGTCTGCTCCGCAAATCGGGATCGCTGGCTGCAGCTGCGACTAACCAGCAACGCCCGGGATAGAAGGAGGAGAAGCCGTGGCAAGCCCAGGAGATCCGGCAAAATCACCTGACGGAGACCCTCACTTACCTCTTTGCAGAGAGGAGGGCTCGAGTGTGTGCGGCAGCAGCGGGGCTTCGGAGTGGCCAGGACCAGAGGACGCGGTGGCCGGGTGGAGTCCTGCACGGTGCCGGCGGTCGGGTTGCTGGCAGCTGGGGACGGCCGGAGGCGGGAAGAAGCCGCGCGCGGTGTGCGGCAGTAGCGGTGTGCCGAGTGGCCGAGGCCTGAGGCAGTCAGTTGGGAGAATCGGCGCCGGAAGCATGCAGAGCGGGTGGTGTCCCGTGTGGCGCCGGAGGCTGGGACGCAAGGAGCGGAGGTGGAGCTGACCAGGCGGGAAGCGCGGCAGCGCTGAGGAGACCAGTGCCGAAAGTGCGCGGAGCGGGCGGCGTCCCGCGTGATACCGGAGGCCGGGACGCGACGAGCGGAGGTGGAGCGGACCAGGCGGGACGCGCGGCAGCCCTGAGGAGAACGGCGAAGGTCTGAGGTGGAGAGCACCCGGGAACCTGGAGTGGCGGGAGCGGAGACCACCGAGAGCAACAACTGCAGGGACCTTTGCGGGCTCGCGTTCCCGCCAAGGAGACGGACGCCACAGAAACCCGCGGGTTCCAGAGAAGTGGAAGCCCGGTGGTCTGTTAGAGGTACCGATAGACGGGTGAGGAGGAGAGGCGGAGGGGAGGCGCTGGTGCGAGTCTGCCCGGGGACTTTTCACCTATCGGCGCTGGTTGGCCTCACGGCGGTAGGTGAGACTGTCATGCCATCTGCTAGCCAGAAGAACTGTAACCCCGACAATCGTGGGACTTGCCTCTCAGCGGAGAGGCTGATTCCTCGATATTGCCGGCAACTCATTGTAGAGGGGGAAGACCTCCGTGAACCTCTGGGTTCTACCCCTTTGCACTGGGCCCCCAAAGGCGGGAAAAACACGGCCTTTTATTTCCGGTGCACCATCACCACGTGGCCTTTATGCGACCTCTCGCGCATCTGCAGTTGCGCTGACAGTAGCACTGGACTGACAGACTTTAGAACTGAACCACTTGACCTCCTGCCACTCTCCCTGCTATCATACAGGTGGTTAAACGGCAGAAACTTTCACTTATGAATGCTCCTAGTACAGCACTAGCGAGCTTTTGACCACCAAGGCACCAGAGGCTGGTGACTGGCTGAATAGGCCAGATCTAGCAGGCTCTGACCACTGGAGGGAGCAAAGGAGGCCTAGGATTGGCTGACCTGCTATTGTGGCTTGATCAGCTTAAAATTTGTCTAGCTAGGTGTGGTATCACGACATGTAAGCAAGAATCGATTAGTAGCTAGGGGTAAATGTACTAACTTTATTGATTATGTGAATCTTAGAAGCTATCCCTGCTTCTCCCAAAATTCTTGTCAACACCTCTATCTACCTTTTTTATCTCTTCTGTCCACGAGGGATGGATAAATATCTATCTAAAAGCCAATCAAAAAGAAATACAAACGCAACACACGTCCTCCGCCCGTTGCAACGGCTCCCTCCCAAGAAAAAACGCGAATGGCCTCTAATACGTCAAAAGGAGCAACAAAAACTCCGAAAACCAAGGCCCTAACACACACAAGGCACACCCCCCCCCCCAAGGGCCGAAATGGAGGGCTCTGCTCTCCAGGACCATTCTTGAGGTCGGGGCGACCTCGCCTCACCCAGACATCCCCATCGTTCGCTGGGGCCTCCCCACAGGAAACGAGCAATAACCTTGCCGCCTATAGCTCAAGAGGTTCCGAATGATGATGCCCAGATGTGAAAAACGCTTGAAGTTTCTTACATACTCTCAATTAATTTCTGCGCTAACCTATGATTACAGCTAACAACGCAGAAATAGTGGAGCTTGAGCACAAGGTGACCTCCTGTTAAGTCACAACCTCCAACGTGGAACTATCCCTAGCACAGGCAAGGGAAACTGAGGCGGTATTCTGAGAGACCGATGGAAATCTGGAGAATCGAGCAGGAGGAATAACTCCGCTTGTTGGGATTCCGAGGGCCATCACGGGGCGACTCCTTGGTTGCCTATATTACCGACAAACTCCCCAAAGCCTGTGGAAATTGACGTTTCCACAACAAATACGTTCCATTGAGCGAGCTCACAGGCTAGGACCACAAGGCAGGAAGGGGAGATGAATATAAGCCCGACGCTCCGGTGATAGCAAAATATCTCAATTGGCGGTTAGGTGGCGGTGCTGAGGGCCTATAGCGGCGCGATACACTCTCTATAGATGGTCAACCAGAATTTTGTTATTTCAAGACATTCTCTGCGACGGTTGCCCAAAAAGAAAGTTGTTTACCCACAAACTGCAGGTATCTCCACGAGCGGGCAAATAAGGTTCCAGCTCAATGTACCCGCGGCAAAGTGAGAGAGCAGGTGGAGGAAGCAGCTGGTTTTCGAGGACCCATGTTTCAAAGCTAGGGTCTTCATTTACATGGACGAGAAGGTTAGCTCGAAGAAAATATACCACAACATAGGAGATAAAGGGAAACTATTGGATCTAGTGATCCCTTGGATTTGTTGACAGCAATGCAGCTACCGACTCGCACTGCTGTTTATATGGGTTTTGTGGACCAAACTTGGGATCCCAGGGTGTTATTAATGTTGTTATCTTTGTGTGTGCTGTAATTGTATGTGCTCTGTTCTCCGGTCGCGGCCCCTACCAGACAGGAGGGGTTGACATGCTGCTCCCTGTCCTTAGTTGGCACACGGACAGGAAGGTGTATCCCGTCGCTCGCTGGGACGATGGTGCACTGGGTAATTTGAAGAAATTCAACAACTTCGCAGAAAACAAATGAGTGGTTTAACTATGCCGGGTAGAGCTACAAGAGTGCGGTCCCGCCTTGGAGGAGGGACCAATCAAACTGATTACTTGAATGATGGCGGGACTCAACACTCCTATCAAAGAAGAAGGTTAGGCGCGCACCTAAAATGTTTTAAGCCTGCTATAATCTTTTTTACAGGAACCCACTGGAGGAAGGATAATACTGTTGGCCTGCGTTGCGCTTTGGTTGGAGTCCTGCCACAATGGCCGAAACTATTCTTCCAAATCCAGAGGGGTGGCCATTTTTTATTCCGAAAGGACTGGATTATTCAGTTAGATGAAGAAGGTAAAAGATGAGGAGGCAGATAACAATTACAAAATACGACTACAGGGTACCTCATACACACTTGAAAATGTATATGCCACTAATTTTATCTAACACACGAATTTCATTGCTAAATAACATTCTCTTCTATCATCCAGAGGCGGATACGGCAAATGTCATCTATGGGGGAGACTTTAATGCGATTCAATTGCCTCTTCTGGATAATCTGCGGCTAAACCGATCGTTAACTCCAGCTTCTAAGGACATACATAATCTGCATGAAATAATACACTGTGCGATCCCTGGCGCACCTGAACTGCGGGAGCAAAGAGTTTACTGACCATCTGCATTACTAACACTTTACGAGAATAGATTACTTTCTTAATTCCCTGAGGAGGATGGGGAATGGTCTTGACCCTAGATCCACACTATACTGCTATTTCCCGAACATTTGGGCCCCAGGTCACGCTGGCTGAATCCTCACGGCCCACGCCCTCGACTATACACAAGATATTTTGGCAAATCCCGGGGTACCTGATGCAATCTGAAGACTTTAAGGTCATTCCTTACAAGTTCACTGGGCTATATTACATGGATGAATAACTGTGGCGCAAATAGAACATGTTCCGTGTTTTCTGGCTAGCTGCAAAGCGTAATAGGGCCACATCATTAATATTGTTTTCGGGGAAGGAGTACGGGAGGCCCAAGCAAAATGTGAAAAGAATGCAGGCCACTCTGTTGTGGCGGCCAAAAAACAAAAGAGAACTGGGCGACCGCTCCCCTCTGTAGCACGTCAGAAAAGGCCAATAAATAAAGCAGGTACTATCCAGTACTCTTTTGTGCAGAGTCAAGCTAATTTTTTAGTTAAAATTAATCAAAACAGGTATTTTAGGGGGCAAATCGGGATACTGTCGTATGCTGGCGCCAACTGGTTATGGCGCAACATTGCCGCAAACCAGTTTGTTGTCCGGTGATCCGACTTCTGCGACCAACCCCCGGTAACCACCCAAGGAGGTTTCAAATGGGTGGGGGGGGGGGGGGGGTGGAGGTTCGGGGGTGGGATGTGGGGGTGGCGTGGATCTTTATAGAGCAATACCAGCCAAATGATATGGACCGGACCATAAATTCATTCCTGGACGCTTGGGTCCCCTACCAGGGTCCTAACTGTAAGAGCATTAACAGGCCGTTTTGGATGGCCCAATCACGAGGAGTAGGTAGGAGGGCCATAGCATCCTCACCACAAAAGAATCGCCTGGGCCTGACGGATCATGCAATGAGTTCTCCAAACTCCTATCAGTTGAGGTGATGCCAACATTGACTAACTTATATAATGCTCATATATCGGAATCAAGGAGCATTGGAACGCATCTCGGAATCATTAACGATTCTACATCCAAAACCGGTTAAGGATCACACCCTGGTCAAAAATTACGCCCAATAGCTTTTACTCAAAAGTTGATTATAAGCTCTTAACTAAGATTTTGGGCGACTCGCCGCCAGACATTTCTCCCTGATATAGCACATCCCGGCGCAGAGAGGCTTTGTACAGGACCCAAGGCGGTTAAAAAATATCCGGACGGTGGTGGTGGGCGAAACGGTGATGGCCTCGTAACCTTCCTCGATAATCCTGATATCTCTTGGGGGGAGTCTAGATAGCGAAAAGGCATCGACAAGGTTTTCCGGCCCTTCCTGTCGCCACCTTCTGAGAAGAAATTTTGGCCGCCGTCATCCGGAACTTTCTTTCCTATATCAGGAGGGCTCATATACCAATCTTTTGTGAATTGGTTTACTAACCCTCCCAAAGATGTTTTAGGGGCACAAGGCAGGTTGCCAATGTCTCCCTTGCTCATCGATCTGCGCTTGATCCGTAATTGTATTAATCTATAACCAGTCCGACCAACCGAGGGAACCAGGGCGACTCCCCGATCTTAGATATAGTGGCTTTGCAGATGATGTGTTAGTAATTTTGAAAATCCCCGGCACAATTTACAGGAGAGCTGCAAGGGTTTGCGAGACGCAGGATCCCTTTTTGGATAGCTGTATCAACATGTCCAAAACAAATGCAGATACACAAAGGCCAGCAAAACCTACATGACATCACGCTACCCGTTCATGGTGTACTGCCAAGATACCCTACTTTGGGAGTAACGATACCGAGACTCCTGCTAGTCTGTACAAAATAACATCACGCCTTATATAGGCCTCACTAAATCCAGACAGCATGCAAGGATACAATTACCGTTGTCCTATGTGGGTAGGGGAAACTGATCAATTAGTAGAATTGTCCCAAATACTGTACCTCTGCACTCCCTTCCGCTCTATGTCAGGCGCAAAGATAAACACCATGAATGCGCTCTTTCGCCGATTCATTTGGGGGGAAAAAGACACTCGGATTCCGCTGGTAGTTTTTGCAGCAGCCCAAGTGATAACGGGGCAATAACTTGCCGAACATCGGGCATATAATGTGGGCCGCGCGCTGACCAATGCAGCAATGATGCTGCAAAAAAAACATCAGTATACCCACACTGAGGCGGAACACATCATTTTAAGGGAAAGTCTCGCTAGCAAATTTTATACATCAAGCCCTTCCATCAACTCCCAGAATTAAATAGTGGCTATCCCTCTGGTCCATTTACACGTGGGGGCTGGCAGAAAATGAGGAAACTCTTAGATTACATCCCTGCCTCCACGCTTTGTACACTAATAGTAATCCAGCTTTTCTCAGAAGGTGGGCGGCCTGCATACATAATTTCTACAGGTGCGGGAGGGAGGGTATTCTGTCCGATATATGATCTAATTGATGTGAAAACGCCATAAGGTCTTGCAATAAGAGAATTAGGGCTAAATTACCCAGAGGCTGGGTTTTCCTTTTTCCCTTATCTCACGATCGCAAGCTATGTTTCGTCGCTCCTTCCCATATTTTGGCGCAAAGGGAATGGGATCCGTTGACAGCGGTAAACTCCTAACTTAAAGGTACTGCGGAAAAGGTATTTGACCACTCATACTATAGGGTTCTGCATGCGCCACTTGACTTCTCGAATCGAACTATGGCCACATAGCTGCGGTTAGGAGACGACCCCAGTCTGGAGTCCCTACTCTGCTTACGGCACTGGCAAACAGTCGTACATTCTTAAGCCCCAGCAGATACTGGGAGATAGTCCCACAACTGTGATCACGGGCTTACATTACCCTTCAGGGACACCGCATGGCAATTTTCCGAAAGTAGTGGCTGCTATCCGATGTGGTGCCCTGGAGAGCAGATATATATCACTGCCTGTGAGCTGCCCGGTGATCCAAGACTTTTGGGAGCTGTGATGACATTTACAAGAACGCACCTAACTAAATTTATGTCCCGAACAAACCACCCTATGGGCAAATTTTGGCCATATAGATGTTCATAGCGACTCCATGCAATCTGGAAGCAGGAAATTACTATATATGATCTCCGCAGCGGGTATTAAAACTATCTTAAACACATGGAAACACGAGTCCAACACACCCTTTCAAGATGGTTCTCTAGACACACTGTCCTACATATGATAATAGGACAGGGTAGAGGCCTCAGGTAAAAATGAGACCCATGTCGAAATGGTTTTCCAAGTCTGTGGTAGTTTTATTTCCCTATAGCTTCCACATAGAAACGAGAACGCCATCAAAGAGATGCCTTTAGTCAAACACATTGTTTCACAGAACAGATACTAATAGGTGAGACACCACATCTAGGGGAGCTACGCTTCAATAAGCTCTGATGATGAAAATTCCTGATCCGTCCACCTAACTGGATTTGGCAACTAGGGCCTCCACCTTACAAAACCAGGCGAATGTAGATATCAGATACGGTGTTATATGGAGCGACCCTGCCTTAAAAGCTGGGCTGGGGGGTGGGCCCGTAGATGAGCCCTTGTTGTTATGTTGAATGTGTGTCTGTGTTTTGTCGGAGTCTAAATGATGCAAAAAGATACTCTCGCGGCATCTGACGTTCTCCATCATTAAGATGGTCCCAATGCTAAAGAAGAGGCCAAGATTGCAATCCTAGCTATATTAACAGGGAGGGCACCCAGTTTCGATGTATTCCGGGTCGCCTGGCGTCAGATTTTTGCTCCACGATGTTGGCGTCCTGAGGCAGTGCGACTTCGCCGTCAAAGGAGTGGGCGTGAGTCCGCAAAATATGGCTCGGAACTGATTCAAATAGACAAGTGTCCGTTTCCTTTTTGTTGTCTTCTTATATGTTTTGGTTTTATATAAATATCGAACATAGTGGAAACAGAGTGGTAAAGGCTAATAACATAACTAAAATCTAAAACCTTTTTGATAATCTGCAAGTTGTATTTCAATCGCTGTGAATGTCCTAAACTTTGTATTGCTTAATAAAGACATTTTAAAGAAATAGTATAAGGTCATCGGCGAATAACGCAATCTTCACCTCCTTATCTCCTAGCCGTATTCCCTTAAAAATGTCAGAGTCCTCGAGCCATTCCCGCCAGGGGATCCAAAGCCAAATAGAAAAGTTAGAGGGGGATAGTGTACACCCCTGTCATGTACCCTTTTGAAGGAATAATTTTGGAGAGAGAAAGCCTGCAGTGTGAATTTGTGCCAGGGGGCGTCGTAGATGGCGGAAAGATAGGACCTAAATGTCCCCATAATCCCCAGGTTATCCAGGACGATCCACAACCAGTCCCAGCGAACATTATCGAAGGTCTTTTCTGCATCTAAGGCCAGTAGGATAGGCCGTTCTCCTGGCAGTGGCTTGTGTCGGATCCTCTCTAATACAGCAAGTTCCTTCCTGAGGTTTCCCACCGCTGCTCGGCCCTTGATGAAGCCTTTCTGGGAGGGTCCTATCAGCTGAGGCATAAAACGCGCAAGGCGGTCGGCCAATATTTTGGAGAGAATCTTTTGGTCAATGTCTATAAGGGATATGGGCCTATAGGAAGCGGGTAGCAATGGATCCCTTCCCTTCTTTGGAAGAATTTTGATATAGGCATTTTTGGATTCCGGGCGCATAGTCCCGGTGTGTAGGATCCGATTGTAGTATTCAGTGAGGGTGGGGGTGATCTGATCAATCAAGATCCTGTACATTTCCCCAGAGAACCCATCAGGTCCAGGGGCCTTGCCTGCTTTTAGGTGGCGAATGGCCATTTTGGGACCCCCCCCTGGGTTATGCTTGCGTTAAGTTCCTCCCCTCTGCAGTTTCGGAAAAGGCGGGGCAGTTTTAAATTTTGGGACGGGAATCTTTTGTCCCCCTCCACCTGCAGTTGCCCCCTCGTTGGAGAAAAGCAGGGCAAAGTACCCGCTGGAGCGTGTCTTTGGGATCCCTGCGGGGCCCAAGTAGTGATAGTGACCTCTGGCGACAAAGGGGCGGGGGAATGGGGTAAGGCTTAAAAATGCCCTTCGGGGAGCCGGGAAAGGATTTTTCCCGTTTTTAAACCCCCGAACCTGAAAAGGGTTAGGCAACCCGCGTTCTGGGGAAAACTTCCTCCCTACGCTCGCCCACGGGTTAAACCCCCCCTTCGGGCCCCTTTTTCCCAAATTTTTCCTTTGGGGCCCCCTTTGGAGTTGCCCCCCCAAGGGAAAAGGTCTGGAAAAGTTCTCCCGAACTCTTTCCGCCCGCCTTCAGGAAAGGCCCCTTCAGCCTTTTCCCTTATACACTGAAGTGTGGGCTATTATCCCTTCCTCTAAGTCCCCCTTTCCTTCGCCGTCACCAGTAGAGCGGGGGGTTGCCCTTGAGGGGTGGAGTTACCCCCGGGGCCCAAAAGTCACCCCACCATCCCCTGATTTTTTCTGCAAAATCACCCTGCCCCGCAAGATAGGGGGGGAAACTTCCATAAAAAATTCTAAAAACCCCTTGGAAAGGATTCCGACAATCAGGGAAATCGGAGGGGTGGTCAAAAATAACCATGTCCAGTTTTTTTAAACCCGTCCTAAATTTTCTAAAATTGAGAGGGGTCTGAGACCAGGAGGGGGTCCAACCCGCCCATTTTGATGTACCGGGAAAAAAAACTGAAATCACGTTCGCGGGGTTTCCCCCCCCTCCAGAAATCGTGGGGGCCCAAAGGGGGTTTCAACAAGCGGGCCCCGCAGAAACTCCCCCCGCCCTGGCGCGGTATTCCCCTCCCCCCGGGCCCGTGAGATATCGGGACCGCCCCTCCTGCCCCCGGGATTGGATCTAAGACCGGGGTTCAGGTCCCCCCGTCCAATAAATCTGGCCTTGCGTTTTTGGTCAGCCCGACCCTTTTTCTTCTAACTTCCTAAAAAATGCCCCTTTGGGAAAACCTTTGGGACCGAAACACTTAAAAATGTTTGATTTTCATAAACCTCCCCATTTAAATCCCCCAAAGGTTAAAACCTCAAACCCCTTCAGCATCAGGGTGGGTGACACAATTAAAAAAGGGAAAAATTTTTCAAAGAAAAAAGGTGACCACCCCTCCCTTTAAACCCAAAAAATTCGGGGGGGGGAAAACCCAAAAAACTGTCCCCCCCCCCACAGTTTTCCCAAGCGCTTTTTTCATGGGCCCCCTTTAGATGCTTTTCCTGCAAAAGGGACCCACATCGGGAGGGAGCCCTTAAAAATTGTCGGATCCCCCTCATCCGCTTTTTGGGGGGAGGGGGTACCCCCCCTTTATTTCCAGGAAACAATCCGCAAAAATATGACAAATTTTTGCGTGGCCCAACCCGGGGTAGGCACTGAGAACCCGGGGGGGGGGGTCTCCCTCCACCAAAAACACCAGGGGCCCCTAGGCTTGTTTTTGCAATAAGTAGAGGGAAAAGAGAGAGGTGGACGCATGGCATTAACAAAAAAAATTCTATACATCTACACTTCTTTGATACTCCTTATTACCATGTTTCCCCTATTCCTATCTACTTTGAAAGCCATCTGCCCCCCTTTTTACCTTACCACCCTATTTTTTCCCCCTTTCAGAAAAATTTTTAATCCCATAAGCCCCTTTTTCCTTCCCCACCTTTTGTACCCCCACCCCCACACCTTTTTTCCCCTTTTTTAAAACCCCCCCAAAAACCCTCCAGCCCCAAAAATGCCACTCCATATTCATCACGGCCCCCATCTGCTGTCTCTTTTCATTCTCCCTCCTCCCCGGGAAAGGGGGGACATCTCCCCAAACCCCCCGGGCCCCCTTTCCTTTTTAACTGCCTTTCCCCCCTCCTCCTCAGCCTCCCATAAAAAACCCTCCAAAACCTGCTTGCCATTCGCTGTACCCTTTTTTTCGGGGCCCCTTTTAAGTGTGCCTATAAAACGCCCGATCCGTCTGCAAAAAAACTCACGCTTTTCTTAGGCCCTTTTTTCCCTCTCCAACCCCCCCTAAACCTGCCCCCCCTCAAAAGAAAAAAAGGGCCCCACCATCGAAAACCCCTTCCCTTCCCGGGCTCTCACCTTTTGGGGGGCTACCCTTAAACCCAAAACCCCCAAAACCTGAGAACAGCCGGGTGGAGGAGCCCCGGCTTACTTCCCCTCCCCAAAATTTGCCCCTACCAGTTCATTCCCCCTAAAACCCCACCATTTTTCCCCCTCCTTTGAGGTCCACACCCTCAAACTCTTTAAAGCCTTTTTCCCCCATCAGAGTCGCATTTGTTCAGCCCCCCCGCTCCCCCCCGCCAGTTTCGGGATCTTTTTTGGCCGCCTGGCTCCCAACTTCCTCTCTACGAAATGCCCACTCTCATCAGGGGTGATTTCAACACCCCCATTGTTTGCCCCCATGTCCCCCCTTTTCTGCCTCACTTTTTTCCTTTCTTAACCTCCCTTTTGGGCCCTCCCCCATTTTCCGACTCCCCCAACCCAAAAGGAAATGGGAATCCCCCGGGAAACTGGTTTTTCTGCATCTTTCCACCTTTTCAACTTTCACTAATTTTTCCTTATCCCTCCTCGGGAACCACAATCTTATCCCTTCATTACCCACAAATTCCCAACCTTCCCCGGGAAACAAACCGGGCCCCCCTTTAAAATCCAAATAAAAACCCTCCATTAAAACTCGGGAACTCAAGACACCAAAACGGGCCCTCACTGCCCCCAAATTTCTCCCCCTCCCCCTTTCCCCAGACCGGGCCGTAAAACTTACAATAAAACTCTCAAAACCCCTGGACATGTTGGCACCCTCAAAACCCCCAACCGCACCCCCCGGGTAAAAACGCCCGCACCCTTTGGGGGCAAAACCCCTCAGACTCGTTTTCCCCCAGCGTTGCCCCCAGGTTGCTAGCGGCGTGAGAAAGTCAAAGCTACCTGCAACTTTCCCCACTAAAAAAAATTCATGCCGGGACTTATCACACTCCCCTTTCCACGGGCGCCAAACAAAAATATTTAAACCCCCCCCTAAACCCACATTTACCCCAACAACCCAAAACGCCTCCTTTTGACACCTTCCCCCCCTCCTGAAGGCCTAAAGCCGGGGTTTCCGGGCCCAACTGACCTCTGGCTGAAGACCGGGCCACCCCACTTCAAAGAAAAAATTTAAAAATCCGGGCAAAACACACATCATAATCCCCAAATAATACCCTTTCCCCGTCCCTCCCCCCCCCCAACTTTCCTCAAATCTACCCCGAGCCCTTGACCCACGACAGGGGAAGAAGTGCCCTTTCCCTTCTCCTGTCCGCTCTTCCCACCCCCCTTCTCTCCCTTACCCCTTTCCATCCCCCCCTTTGTCCATCAAAATTTCTCCAGCTGTCCCCTCGAACCTTACTGCATCTGTAACCCCCTCTCTCTCCCCGGGGATCTTTCCATTTTTCCTTCAAACACCCATCAAAAACCCTTTTTTAATTTAAAAAAAGCCCCCTCTGGCCCCTCCGTGCTAAATAACTACCGACCAGTCTCTAACCTTCCCTTCATCCCAAAACTCCGGGAACGCTTGGCCAAACTCTCGCCAAATTCCCTATCTCTCTGCAAACTCTCTTTTTGACCCGCTGCAAATCATTCCCCCACCCTACACCCCACGGAACTGCCTTATTTAAAAATCTCCAATGACCTCCTAACACAAAATCCGGGGAAACCTACCCTTTGTTGCTTCTTTTTATCTCTCTGCGCATTTGACACCCTTTAAAAATCCCCCCCCTCCTCCTCAGCTCAGCAACCATTGGCCCCAGGAAAAACCCTCTCCTGGGTTTTCTGGTCCTACCCCTGCCCCGTTTCCTTTCCCGTGTCCTTTTTCCCCGGGTTTCCCGACCTCCTCTCCTTTTCCTCTTGCTTTTCCGGTTTTTTCCTCGGGGACATTTTCTGGGCCCTCTCCTTTTTTTTCATTTTTAACCCGCCCCCCCCTTTGGGAAACAAACCATCATAATTTGGTTTCCCAAAGTACCACTCTACGCTGATAAACACCCAATTATACCCCCCTCCCTGACATCACTCCACCCTTGCTACAAAACCCCAAGGACTGCCTGTCCGCTGTCTCTGACATCATGTCCTTTTCTATCTCCAACTAAACCTCCCCTAAGACTGAACTTCAGTCACCCAACCATCTTACTAACCAAACCCCCCCCCCCGCTATTTCTTTTCTGTTTTTGGTACCACCATTTCCCTAGGGAGCGGCCCGCGTCTGGGGGGTTTTACCCAATTCAAAATCTGACCTTCCCCCCCCTATATCCCAAACCCTTGGCCCCCCCTCCTGTCCCTGCACCTCAAAATATCTCCATTATCCGCCATTTCCCCCACTGTGGAAACGACTTTAAAACTCTTATTTTAAAAAAATTACGGGGGGTCTTATTTTTCTTTTCTTTACTAATTTCAACCCGGGTTTTTCGGGGGGGGGGGGGCCCTCTTGGCAAACCCCCCTCTTCAATCTGTCCTGAATGCACAGCCGGCTTGCCCTTTTTCTCCAGCCGCTAAAAATGATGCCTCTACCTGTGTCAGTCACCCGGGACTGGTTGCCTATCCAGTAAAGAAAAAGTAAAAAACTCAGCACTCTCAAACCCCTAAAGCTCTCCACAACGCTGCTTTCCCCCCTACATCTCCTCCCTATCTCTGTCAACCCCCCTACCCGGTCTCTCCCCCCAGCGCCCGCTCCCCCCCTACATCTCTTCCCGCATCTCTTTTCTACCCACCCGACCCCCTCTCCCCCCCTCCCGCGTTTATTCAGAAATACATTCCTCAATCATCCCCCCCCTCCCTTTCCCTCCCAAATTTCACCCGTCTGCAAAACCCAATTTTTTCTGGAAAAAACAAACCCCGGGCGATCAGGGACATTCACAACCCCCCCACAGTTTTAAGAGGGGCCCGGAAAAAAATTTTTTTTTCCTTTTTCGGTCTGGCCTACCAGAAAACCCCCAACTGCATCACAACACACTGTTTACTCCCTGGGACCGGGGGTTTTCCCGGCACTTATCGTATATAGATGTACATTCCGGGGGGCAAAAATTTTAAACCCCTTTTTCCCCTGTTTTAAAACCCCCCCCTATTTATGAACATTTGGCCCGGACCATTTGGGAAAAATTTTCACCTTTTACCGGAAAAACCTTTTTACCCATACACCCTAAAAGATTGTTTAAACTCTCCCAAACAGGGGCCCCCCAAAACCCCTTTTGCCTCATCTGTAAAGTCCTCACTGTGTAAAGACTGTAATGTTTACCCCTTTAATTTTTTAAAGTGCGGGGGAATATTTTGGCGCTTTTAGAAATAAAGATTATTAAAAATTATTATTTCTAGCAACGGCGTATAGCCAAATTAAAAATCTGTTTAAAAAAAAAAGAGTGCAAAAGGACGCCAAAAAAGGGCCGGCCAAAATTGGGCCCTTTTCAAAGCGTTGGGAAGGGGCTTTCCTTTTTTTTTCGGAATGGGGGGAAATGGTTTCAGGGGGGTTTTTGAAAAGACAAAGCCCCCCCCCCCACCCACCGGCAAAACATTGTGGAATATTAAAACATTGGACATAATACTAAGTGGCGTATAGACAATCATATCATAATAAAGTACAGCCAGTCAGAGACAAGGCCATTTTACAGGCCTCGCCCTCCCACGGCTGGAGCCCGGGCCCCGTCTGGAAAGTTAATCCTCCCCACCCACCCCCCAAACCGAAACCTGAATCTTGGCGATCAGGAGCACCGACCACCTAAAAGTCCGGAGCAGAGTCTCGCCAGCTGTCCCTTTCTGGGCCCACGGCATTCTTTAGGGGAGAGAGGAGGCGGTGATGGAGAAGAAAAACGAGACCAAGAGGCGTCCCGTTTCCTATTCCTCATGTCTCTGCCGCGGTCCGCCACAGGTGTTTCAGCCGATCCACGGCACCTTTTGGGCGGCCCTGAAGATTGAGCCTCCTTGCTCGCCCGCGGATAGTTGTGTCGTCTCCGAAGATCTGCCGGTTCTGGAGAAAGAGGCCTCCCTGAAGTTCAGGATGTCCCGTAAACCTTCCTCCGCCTCTGCACCCGGGTAGAAACCCCCTGGGAGGTCCCTCTGGGTCGAGCACTTTGAGGGTGGCAGGATAGAGGATCTGGAATCTAAATCTTCCGCCGGAAGGGGGATGTGCATATTCCACTGAAGGCTCGCCGTCTTTGTGATACATCAGCAGAGAAGTCCTCAAAGGGTAATACTTTGGTGTCGGGAGGGCAGGGGCTTGTTAAGCCTGCGATAGGCTCTCAGAATCTCAGATTTATCGTTGAAGTCCAGGAATTTCAATGACCACCGTTCGGCTTCTCTGTCGTTGTTGGGACTTGGCTGCTTGGGCGGCGGGTCTGTTCCGGGCCCACTCGTGGGTTTCCCTCTCTATGCAGCAGCTATGGTTAATGCCCAGGGCAGCTGGTAGCTCCTCTTGGCATAGAGGTTGGAGATCGCGTTGTTTGAATGATTCCGGGAGACCCACCAGCCTCAGGTTGCTCCGTCTGGAACGATTCTCGAGGTCTTCGATGCGTTCTTGTTGCACCAATTGGGCCTTGGCGCAGAGCTTCAGGCGGGCTCCAGGTCAATTTATTCTTTTCTCCTTTCCCTCTATTCGGACAGAGTGGCTTGCACGTCTTGCTGTAATTTCTGCATAGGGGCTTGGATAGTGGATTCTAGTGCCAACTGCAAGTCTGGAGCTATTTGTCTCACAACTTCCGTGGCAAGCACTTTGTAATCAATGGTGAGATTAGTAGCAGTGACCTGCGAGTAGGCGCTGGGAGGAGAATCTGCGTGCTCTGCTGCTCTCCTGCTGCTGCCGGGGCTTTGCTCCGTATCCTCTTCTCTAAGTTGCATGTGGCTGGAAGACGACATTTAGGATGATGCGATCGGCTGGTCTCTGCCTTCTCCGGATTTTTTGAGCGCTGCGGAGCAAAGGGATTTCTCCAAACAGAAAGAGATGAGGAACCCGTGTGAGGGAGAGCCGAGGCCCCTTGCCCCCTAGGTGTTAACAGCTGCAGGAAGCGTCACTTAGTCAGCTCTATGAAGGCCCTGGTATCTCTGTTGTCCTTCTGCACAGCTGCAGTGTTGCAGTGGATGTCCCTGCACGGCCTTTGTTTGTCATTGTTGGGGGGCCCCGTTTTCTGCCTTATGTGAGGGGTGAAGAGTTTATGTCCAGCCTACCCCTGCAATCCTTCCTCTGGTGTACCTTGCCCCCTTACTTTAATCTCCATGCAGGCAGGGCTTGGCTGATTCCTCTTTGACCCGCACTACAGGTCTCCTAGCAACCACCTGCAGGCGGGAGCGGGCGGGCGGGAGCGGCGTCCCCTGACCGGCGACTCCGGTCTCCACTGCTGTGCGCCCGATGACACACTGTGGGCCAGGTACGGCGGGTCTCCTATTCTATTCCGCGCCGCTTATCACTGTCAGTCACCTGGGAGCGGGCGGGCGGGAGCGGTGCTTCGCGACCGGCGCTCCGGTCTCGCGGGGGGGAAGGTGCGTCAGTGCACGGACTGCCTGCGCTCTTGTCCTCAGCCGGTCTGCGCTGTTCAAAACAGCTGATTGTCGGTATGTTCGCCGGCGGGCGCGGGGAGCCGATGCGCCTCACGTCCACATGCGCTGGCGCCGGAACCGGAACTCAAGATTCACTTTCTAATGGTGTCATTGACCGAACCATAGAATATACTGGGAAACCGCAAAAAAATTCTAAGTGGGTCAAAATGTGAAAAAAGGTGTTTTGTATCCTGCATCACTGCTGGTGTAACTAATAAAGTAATGCGCCGGACCGCCGCCCCCCGACCCCTAGGGGAGGCGCGGCATGACCCGGCATGCTGGGCGCATGCAAATGTGCTGGGGGCCGAGTGCGCGTGGTGTGGGCGGGGCGTAAGTGCGGATGTCCGTGAGACCTCCCCTTCCGCCCAGTGAATCATTTGGCGCTTGCCCCCAGGCAGCAAGGAGTACGCCCGTGACGCTCGCACCTTCAAAAATGTCAGCGGCAGCTCATTGCAGCCAATAGGGTCAGATTGGGGTGCGGGCTGCGGCTCAGGAGGCAAGGGGGCCTGCGGCGCGCACTGAGGAAGGCGAACGGCTGCCAGCGGGGGGAGAAGAAGGAGGAGGGCACCGCCCACCGCAGAGTGCGAGCCAGATACTAACCCCGGACTCGTCGTCGCCAGCGTAACCCCACTCGGTACCCTCCGTGCCGGGTAGGAACATGCCAGCGGGTGGCCGTCGTCCCCCCGGTCTGGAGAATCCATGGTAGGCCGGCGAGTCCTGCGGGGTGCAGCGGCCTGTAGGGCCAGCCTGTCACTGGGTCTCTGCTGCTGCTGCACCAAATCACGCATGAGGCCGTGGTAGCGGTGCCCCCGCCTGGCGATGCTCCGACAGGGTGATATCAAGATCGACAGATGTCATCCAGGATGTGCCCACATTCGCCGTAGAGCGTGGGGCCGAACGAGCGAAGGTGACGGCGGCGGGGACGGCCATCCCTTGCGGTTCCGATTTGTAGGACGCAAGCATCACTGACGAGGGCATGGCAGACACCGTTCGTTCCCTAATGGCCTGCGCCGGTCGTCCCTCCCCCTCTTGGGGTTAGAAGGCCTGGACCCGGGCCAGAGTGCGTCAAGCGAGGACGTGGGGTGGGAGAACGCTTCAGGATCGACTTGGCAAAGTTCCAGTACAACGCCAGGTGGTTCACATTCCCCCACACAGCCTGGTGAGCTGGTCTACTGTCGAGTTCGTTTTTCCTATCTCATCTCTACATTTTGGAGGGGGTTTTTAGTGATAAGGCATGTGGAGTCCCAGAGGCTGCGTAGCTCGAGCCCAGGTGGGGTGCGGTGGAGGGGGCTCCCGGCGAGTGGTGTGGGGGAATACTCCAGGTTGTATGTGGGGCGCTGCTGATTGCTATGTAATTGGTTTTTGTTTGTGGGGGGGGGGGGGGGTGGGGGGGGGGCCGGTTTTGAGGATCTAGTGGGGGGGTGCCGAAGAGAATGAGCTGGTGTTCCCAAGGATTACAGGGGGATAGGGTTGGCAGTGGTGGTAGGTTGTGACGGGTTCTCCCCGGGTTTATAAGACATGGATGAAAGGGAGGGGACTGGGGGAGGGTTTTGGTTCGAGTGGGTTTGTGTGATGGGGGTGTGGCATGTAAGGTTGTAGGGGAAAAAGATAAAGGGGAGGTTTGGGGAAAGGGGGGTTGGGGTTTTTGTATATGTAAAAGGGATGTTGGTAGAATGAAGTTTGTGTAAAGTTGAATGTGTGTATTGTGTGTAGTGTGGTTATTTTGTTTGTGGGGTGTTATGGGATAAGGTGGAAAGTTTGGGTGATATTATTTTTGTTATTTTATTGTGTTTGAGGGAGTGAAATTAGGATAGTGGGGTATAGGAGAGTGTTGAGTGGTTGTTTTAAAATTTTATTTAATGTTGTTTAAGTGTGTAGAGTGTGTAGTTGATTTGATTGATGGAGGAGTGATATTGATTGGAAATTTTTGAGAAGTAATGATTGTTGGAATGTTTGTGGGAAGGAGGTTAAATTATTGGGTTATGAAACAACAAATTTATTGGAAATTAATTTGTATAAGAAGATAAGGAATAAAAGAAGCCAAGTAAGAGAAGTTTGCAGTTCAATAGTGCCATGTGTTATCGATGCCTTTAAAAATTCTGTAAATTCTGCGTGGCCGTCCCATCCGTTCCAAATGCTCAAGAATGGCGAGCCTAAAGGGATGGTTCTGGGGCCAAGGGGAGACGCCGGTGAAGCTTCCGCTCTGGCGCCGTAATCTGGACAGATTCCGGTATAGGGAGGGGCGCGGCTTGGTGAAGGTTTTTAGCAGGGCTTCTGGATTCCCCTCCGGCATATTGCCCCTTTTCTTTGCGGATTTGAGTCAGCGATGAACACCCTTCGTCTATGTCGGAGAAACTTGCAAAGAGGTGGCTCTGGGAAGTAAGCAGGCCTTTAGTGGAACCCCCCTTTTTCCTGACCTGGTGGTGTCCTCCCCTTTGGGAGTGGTGCCAAAGAAGGAACGAACAAGTTCAGGTTTCTTACCCATCATTTGTCGTTCCCAAAGGCAATCGTGAATGTATGGATTGCCTCCAGATATTGTGTTCGGTTGTTTACACATCTTTAGATGAAGCAGTTGCCCTCAATTTCGGCGTTTCGGTTCGGTATCAATGATGGCTGAAGACGGACATTGAAGTCTCGCGTTTTACGCTTTTTTGCCATTCGGAGGAAGCATGGCGTTGTTAGGAGTTTTTGGGGAGGCCAGTTTTTTTTGTGATCTTTGCATTCCAATGGATGCTCTGAATCGTCTCTTAAATTGAGGTTTTTAAGCTCGTTTTTCTAGAATTGGAGCTGCTGGGAGATATCCGATGTGGGGTCCATCATTCATTATATAGACATGACGATTTACTTCTTTGCGTGGGGTCCCATCGTGTTTCTCCCGAAATAGGCGGGTCACTCCTGCAAACAATGCGATGTGTGTGCGGATACACTTTTGGGGTTCCCTTAGCGGCTGACAAGGACTGAGGTCCCTGGAACTCTTGAATGATGTTCTTGGGCTATTAGCATCGACCTGAGAAGATGGAAAATGCAGGTTGCCAAAGGATAAGCTCCAGGTCTTGATGATTGAGTGCGGAAGTCGTGGTCCATCACCGTAAAATCAACTGCGAGATCTGCAGTCCTTGCGGAAACTGTAACTTCGCCTCAGTATCATGCCTATGGGGCGGGTTTGTTTGTCGGCGTTTTAGCGCTTCTCTAACTCGGGCATCATGAAGCCTCACCATTATGTGGCGCCTGACCAGGGACCACAGTTAAGACCTGGAAGTTAGGGCGGAGTTAGGTCCGGTACAATAAAGTACCAGGTTCCATATATCCAAGGGAGTGAACTATCAACCGATGAGATTGAGATTTTTTTACTGATAGCGGAGGGCAGCACCGGTGTTCCGGATTGATTAGCTGTGATAGGTGGTGTCGGGCCACCCGTGGTCCGGCGAGTGAGGCGGCTGCCGGTGATTCCCGTCGGAACTTGTCTTATTGGAGCTGTTTCCAATCTAGGAGTCGGTGTAGTTAAGGGTGAGAGCATTCAGTAAAACCGGAAGACCACATGTTTCTATATTAGAAAAAACTCTTGTGTGGAACAGGCCATCAATAGCCTTGCCTCTTCGTTCACCCTCCGGTGGTTCTGCCTCCTACGGTTGCTGGAGCTGCGCTGCCAAGATTTAAAATTCCTGGTTCAGGCGGAACCTTGTTCCATGGATACTGAAATCGTTGTCTGATTCACTTTCTCTATTGGCCGTGGGACCGTTCAGAACCTTGTGCCTTGGCTTCAGATAACTGTTATGAGTCTTTGAATCACCTATAGGGTCCGATGGCCTTCGAGACGCCTGGCCGGCCAGATTCTGTCTTCGCTGTCAGGTGGGACTGGCCGCGTATGATGCAGTTTGGGTGCAGTGGGCCGAACTGGATCAGTGTCGTTGGGGAGGTGTCTCTCCTACGATGATCGAAATGGGCCTTGGTTCTTAATTTTCTGGCAAAAAGCCAAGGGATGGTGGTCAGTGTCTAGGGTTCCAGATTTGTGGCGGTTTGGCCTTCGGTATCAAGATGCGGAGTGTTTACTTGACGTGACCAAAGGACTTAGTCGTGGGCCCGCGCCTTGCGGGCGTACAAGGAGAGGCGACCAGCAGAGATACCAGGAGGCGTGGTCTTTGCGCTCCTGGAATGTGTTGTGGTCGGTGTTGGTGTAATTTGGCAGCGTCAGGTTACGAATAGACTTTATTATCGTCCTTGCTTTTGCTCTGTCCTTTTTCGGCCCTGATATAGGGGAGCTGGGTTGTCCCCCTAGTCGGTGCAACAGGGGGTGGGGTCCATGCTGAGGATTTGAAGATAGCGTGGATGAGGTTTAGTTTTTTGATTCGGTTCGTCGAAACAAAAACAGAACCAGGCTGGCAAGGGGAGAAGAAGTTGTCTTGCGGCGGGTTCCCAGGGGCCTTAATGTGCCCAGTGGATCTCGTGCGGGCGTTTTGGGCTTTGTGCGTGAGGTCTCTTGCGGCCCTTCCTTGTTACATGAGGAAGGCTCTTTTGTGTCGCGATTTTCAGTTCACGCAGTTTTCCCAGGAGATGCGTGGGGGAGGCAATTAGGGCTGTACCCGAAGGTTTCGCCCCGCACTCTTTTTCGGATTGGGGCAGCCACTGAGGCTGCGGCTTGGGGATTGAGCCCTGAAGTGGGGGGAGGATAGGGCGCTGGGATCCGATAGATACAGAAAATTTTTGTCCGCCCACATTTTTGGTTTCATAAATTGGGGGGTAAAGGAGGGATGCATGACGGGGGGGCTGTTTTTTAGGTGTTTGTTTTTCCTGTTTTTTTTAAAAAATTTTTAAGAAAATCCCCGCTCCTTTCTGGGTCCCGGGTCATTGTACGCTATTGGGGGCGGACGGGGCGGGAGCTTCGGGCCCAACGGGCGCATTGTGGGTACGGGGGGTTTTTGGCGTCATGCGATGGTTGGGGAGCGGGTATCGGTGGATGGGGGTAGTGCCGAAAACATGCGCTTTGCGGCGTTGGGTGGGGCCTCCGGGTGTCCCGCATTACACCTAGGGGGGGGAAAGATTGGGGGTTAGTGACCTCCGGGAGTTGATACGGAGTTGTGGCGGGGGATTCCCGGGGTGGTGGGATGGGCGGACATCGTGGGCCGCACACTGGAGGGGAGCTCGCCTGTGGGCAGTTAAAAGGGCGAGGTGAAAGTGAACCGGGCGGTGGCGGAGGGCGGGGTGTTATCTGCTTTTGAGTTGAGTGGGGTGGGGAAATTTTTTTGGAGTCAACGGGTTCATTTGACGCAGGGGCCGGATTTGGGGGCGTTTAGGTATACGGGAAAGGCATCGGAGGGCGTTGGTTTGGGTGGGGGCCCGCATGCATAGGTTTAGGGCATGCTGGGTTTGGGGGCAGGGGTTCTTGGAGTTGGATGGGGAGTTTGGGTGGGGGAGTATTAGGTTTACTTCCTCAGGTTGATGAACGTTAAACCCCCTGGCGAAGGGGGCTCTTCGACTGGTACCCCTGGGGAGCGAATTGGGTGAAGCCATTGTGTGGTTTTTGGGGCCCTCCGAGTCATGGAATGCGGCTGGGGGTAGGATGTTTGTCCCTTCGGGGTTTTTTGGTCGCCGGGGGCTTTTTAGCTCCAAGGACCTCTGCCCCAGTGGGAATGGCAGTTTATAAAAAAACGAAAACAAATACAACGACTTACTTCACTCCAGGGATGTGGGTCGGAGGCTATTTTGCAGGAGTCGGAGTCGTCATAAAAGGGAGCGACTCCGACTCCCAAAATCTATAAGTTGGTCCAGTTAGTTTGATGCAAAGAGCAAGAGGAATTGGGTCCGGCCGGTGCTACTGCTCCCATATCTTCAGCCTCATCACATGAGGAGTGTAATTGATGACATGGAGCGGGCAAAGCGCTGCCCCAGGGGAAAGATCCCGCTCCCAGGGCAAACAGATTTCAGCTAAATTTTTCACCTGTTTTCAAAGAAGTAGAAGATCAACCATTCATCAGACCTGCCTGTGGCCGAGGCAATTCCTTTATACCCTGACATTGTTAGAGATGTTGCCCCTGTGGTCACTGCCAACCCAAGTTAGTGTAGAGAGGCCGTTCTCTAGCCTGGAAATAATGAGATCAGATGTGAGGTCATGTATGCAGGATCTGATGGAGGCGATACTATTTCTCACAACAAATTCAGAGACATCATGAATGTTCCTGCAGTGTTTTGCATATTTAAAAAATTTTTGTGTCCTAAAGTCATATCCAATAAATATATTTTACACTGACAAGCAAAATGGTAACAATGTTTTGAACTTATGACTCTCAGGCTCCCTATCTCTCCATCCACTATATCTTTGTACATGAGGCTACTGTAATTTTATATACAGTCATCTTACCGATCTTATACATAAATTTGACTTGCAAGTATTTAGCATCTGCTTAGTTCTGCAGATTCTTTCCTGTAACTGCATTGTTACTGTTTTGCTCCTAAAAATTTAAATGTTAATGTTTATTATTTTGTTAGTATTTGGTGAATCCACCTTTTGCTTTCAGCTCTGCCTCAATCCTTCTGGGCTCTGAATCAGATTCAAGCAGGTCTTGCCCAAAATCTGCTCCCAGGTCTCTTCTACACATTCCCAATGTTGGTGCAGACTGGACTTGGATACAAATACAGCTTTTTCTTCACCTCTACCCACAAGTGTTCAAAAGATCAAAACATTGTTACCCTTTTGCTTGTCAGTGTCTGTTCTACCTAAATAGCTTGATTATTGTATCATAAGGTGATAAACAGCCGGATGTGACCATTTTACTACAGGGAAGTTATTACTTAAACATGCGCCGAGTATGAGGGAGTCGGGAGTCGGAGGTTTGGGAAATTGAGGAGTCGGAGTCGGGGCTTCGGCTTGCCGACTCCACAGCCCTGCTTTAGTCCCCCGCTGTCCGGTCTCCCGGGCACTCTCCTCCGTCTTCTCGGCACAGGCAGGGTGATGTCATCAGGCCGCACACGCTGCCTGTGCCGGAATCTCCGGACAGCCGCGAGTCTGCTCGCTCTCTGCTCCGCTGTGTTATCTTGCCCTGTATGCGCTCCGGATGAGCCCTCCCCCTTCACATTCATATGATCATATTCCGTCCGAAAACTGGACAGAAGAATGTACATGTCCAATGCTTTCCGGGCGGCCCGCGGGCAGAAAACCCGTGCAGTGGGGACAGTGGGGACAGTGGGGACAGTGGGGACAGTGGGGACAGTGGGGACAGTGGGGACAGTGGGGACAGTGGGGACAGTGGGGACAGTGGGGACAGTGGGGACAGTGGGGACAGTGGGGACAGTGGGGACTGCTGCACGGGTTTTCCATAGGAGCCCGTTGTGTTCGTTGCGGCCGGTTTTTCAGACGCAAAGCCGTGCCGTGGGGACATGCACTAAGGGTATTTACATATATGCAACAAACCATTAAATCTAATCGCTGCTTTAGGAGCTTGAAATGCTAGCGCTAGGGTATAGGAGAACAAATGCTAGTTTGCTGTGAAAATCTATTCTTTAAAACTATACACATACAATCTGAATGGTTAAAAGTACTGGGATAAAAGAAAGAGCGATAGCGACGCGTTTCACCGCTCTCCCGCGTCCTCGGGCTCAAATGATCACCAAAGTCCGTGAAAAGGTTACAGAGCGTACGTTACGGAGGGAGGAGCCTCAAGCGTCCTCTTTACATTTAATAAATAACATTTAGTAACAATGTGACATCAAAACTTACAATAATTTCTCTCCGACTAATGATCCTCTTCCTTCCTATTGTGCAGGGTGGGAGAGGGAATTGCAACAGACATTTTCGGAGGAGCAATGGCAGAAGTGCTTTTATCTTACGCATAAAGCTGTCATAGCTTGCAAAGCGCAAGAGACTAGTTTCAAGCTTTTGACTGGGTGGTACAGGGTGCCGGTCCTGCTCCATAAATGGTTCCCCAATACCCCTGACACCTGCTGGCGTTGTAATAAGGAGGTAGGTACCATGTCTCATATATGGTGGGGGTGCTCAGTTTTAAGGGATTTCTGGAGGAAGGTGTTACGGGCCGTACGAGATTGTACCGACATCGTTATCCCGGACTCCCCAGAGGCCACACTCTTATTTATGTTTAATTGTTCTCGAATCTCCTATAAAAAGTCTCTAGTTAGGCACCTGTTACAAGCCGCAAAAACGGTCATCCCACGCCACTGGCGTCAAACTACTCCCCCTTCATTGTCAGAATGGGTAGACGAGGTCGCATCAACATTTCGTATGGAGGAACTGATTGCACGTTCTTATGAGGACGCAATGAGGGTTTTGGCCACTTGGGGACCCTGGACGGCATACCAGTCATCTCCTGGGTTCAAGGCTCTTTTGGCTTAGCGGGCCCAGTGGACCCCTTTTGCGTTTAGCCCATTCTTTCTCGCCATGGGTTGGCACTGCCTGGGCCCTGCCGGACTGGTTTTCCCCCCTCCCCCCCATTCCTTCTTTGCTTTTGTTTATTGCTACCATTATGTTTTTGAATTTTGTTCCTTTTTTTTCCCTTTGTTTTGTGTGTCGTTAGTCTGTTATAGCACACTCGCGCTCACATCACTGAGTCGTACCTTGCCTCGCTGGCTCGCGCTCCCTTCTCCTTTGCCGGAGTGTAATTGTCTCAACTCCAGATCCTTCTGCAAGGGTCCTGTGAGGCTTTTATAGTAAACTTTACATAAGCTGGTCTTGTTTTGTAACTGGCTCTTTCATCAGTTTGTTTTTTCTCATTCATATTGTACAATGCCTGCTTTATTAGAGTGTGTTAAAAGTTTTCTTGAAAATCTTTAATAAAAATCTATGATTGAAAAAAAAAAACTTACAATAATTAATGAATAAAAACAACTTAGTCTCCAAGTTTCTAACTTAAAACTTTAATCTGAACGCTGCTGTGAGCTGTCGGCAGATCTGCATTAGACGGAGCTGGGGATCCTCCTGCTGAAGAACTCCCTGACTTCATTGATATCTGATTGTATCCTCTCACTCACTGGGAAGAACTCGCTTATAAACTCAGGGCAGAGTCCATGGAGAGCTCGCTGCTGGCGCACCTCAGGTCTCAGCATGTCGATCCATCTACAGATTGCGTTCAAAAGGTGCCTAGAACCTTAAAGGGGTTGTCTCGCTACAAAGAATAGCTTTTAGAATGTAGGGAACACTAAATGAAGACGTTTTCTAGATATATCGCTTTGTTCATCTTTTTTGTTAAGGAGCTACAAGTGATTTTATCACCTTCTGAGTTCTCTCTGGTTCCCCAAGTGATCGACCTGTGTACTTCTCCCCCTGCTGTTTGTTCTATCTGATAGCAGACATAGTCTCACACAGGGGCGCAGTCTTTGGGATGAGAGCTTTTGGGTTATCTATCTTACAGCAAAAACCATAATTACGCTTTACTTTAACTCAAAGCTTCCCCGGTCCTGACAGGGGTGAAATTTATCTAATTACAAGGGCTGAAAATGGGGCTCATATGCTAATTACAGAGCAAAGCCTTTTTTTCCTTCAAAGCATCCTAGAAACTCGAATGGGAAAACCCCTTTAACGTTCTCCCACTGAACGCATAAAACGTCTAATCCCACAACAGGGGCCCTTCCTGGGAAATTTCACTCAGGCGAGGTAAGAAATTTCGCCTCCCCCCCCCCCCCTCCCGTAACATACGGCGCCACAGTCATCACCATCAAACCAAAACCAAAAAAAACAAAAACTTTACCACAATGTCACATATAAAAAATACTAAATCAAGTCCCACAGTTACCAAATAACACCCTACACCAACCAGAAAACCCCGAACCAGGACCACATACACCAACACCAGTGACCGAGTAATCCCCCCACCCATGCCACATAACCCCATATATGACCAAAAACCACCCCAACCCTGACCACAAATTTCCCCCCATATATGACCGAATAATACAAACTGACCATTACGAGTAAAAAACCATATACACAACTAAATTTCCGCCTCCCGTGACCAACAATGGGGATACCCACTGTTCCCAGGCTCTCAGACATATAAAATGTTACAGTAAAGTTACATTATGACTCACAGAGACGTCTCTGAAGAGTTGTTCTCTTTCCCTTTTTTCTTTTTTCCATCGTCCCAAGCCATGACACTACTCCGACTCTCACTGTAAAATTTCAAAAAAAAACATCTTAAGACTCCTCAATTTATCACATTCTCTACCAATTCCTATCCTAAACAAACCCCCATCTAAGCACCTCATATGGTAGCCCTGTAATATGCCCCGGTGCCATTAGTAGCCCCCTATAGCCCGGTAGTAGCCCCCTGTAGCCAGTGATGCCCCCGTAGCCCGGGGGATGGCCCCCGTACCAGTGATGTCCCCCCTTTTACCCGTGATGGCCCCGTACCAGTGAGGCCCCCCGTAGCCAGTGATGCCCCCGTACTGATTGCCTCGTGCCATGATGCCCCCTTTCCTTTTAAAGCCCTCAGCCAGTGATGGCCCCTGTACCATGATATGCCCTCGTACCAGTGATATCCCCTGTAGCCATTTATAGCCCCCCTGTAAGCCAGTGATATGCCCCCTGAGCCATTGATATACCCCCCTGACCATGTTTTACCCCCCTTAGCCATGATATCCCCCCCTGACCCGTGATATCCCTCTGAGCCAGTATATCCCTCGTAGCCAGGATATGCCCCCGAGCCAGTATATCCCCTGTACCAGTGATTCCCCCCCCTGAGCCAGGATACCCTCTGTAGCCAGTGATATCCCCTCTTACCAGGTATCCCCTTAGCCAGTGATAGCCCCTGACCAGTGATATGCCCCCCGTAGCCATGATACCCCTTTTACCAGTGATATGCCCCCTGTAGCCATGAATTGCCCCCCCTTTGCCAGTGATAGTCCTCTGTAGCCAATGAAGCCCCCCGTAGCCATGTATGCCCCCTTTTGCCATGATAGCCCGGCCAGTGATATGCCTCCGAGCCCTGATAAGTCCTCTGAGCCAGGATCCTCGTCCATGAATCCCCCTTAGCCAGGAATTTTCTCCCTTAGCCAGTGATACCCCTTTTGCCATGATATCCCCCTGTAGCCCTGATATGCCCCCTGTACCAGTGAAAACCCTCTGACCAGTATGCCCCCTGTAGCCATGATATGCCCCCTTTCCCGTGATATGCCCTCTGAGCCAGGGTAGCCCCCCCTTACCAGGGTAGTCCTCTTACCAAAGATATGCCCCCTTAGCCATGATATGCCCCCTGTAGCCCATGATATGCCCCCTGTAGCCATGATATCCCCCTGACCATGATTAAAAGCCTCCCCTTTGCCGTGATATGCCCCTGTAGCCATGAAAATGTCCCGAGCCAGTGAAGCGCCTTTCCCGTGTATGCCCCCCTGTAGCCCTGAAAATCCTCCTTAGCCTGATATGCCCCCTGTACCCGTGATAAACCCCCGTCCAGTGATATCCCCCTGGGAGCCATGATATGCCCTCGTACATGATGGGCCCCCGTACCATGATATGCCTCTGTACCATGAAGCTCCCTGTAGCCGTGATAGCCCCCCGTAGCCATGATATCCCCCCGTAGCCAGTGATATGCCCCTTAACCAGTATGGCCCCCCTTTTACCATGATGCCCCACTTGTAGTCAGTGATCCCCCCTTGTACCACAGAGCCCCCCTTTTAGCCATATGCCCCCCCTTTTAGCCCGGGGAGCCCCCTGTACCGTGATATGCCCCCCCCGAGCCAGTGATATGCCCCTTAGCCAGTGGGAAACCCCCCGTAGCCAGTGATATGCCCCTGTAGCCATGTGCGCCCCTTGAGCCAGTGATGCCCCCCCTTTTAGCCAGTGAGCCCCCCTGTAACCTGATGCCCCCGTAGCCATAATGCCCCCTTACCAGTAATGCCCCCCTTTTACCATGATGCCCCCCTATAGCCTGATGCCCCCCCTTCCATTTATGGGCCCCTTTTACCAGTAGCCCCCCCTTTTAACCAGGAGCCCCCCCTTCCCTTGAATTTTTCCCTTATAGCCAGTGATGCCCCCCTTAAGCCAGTGTCCCCCCTGTAGCCAGTGATGCCCCCCTTTTACCAGGATTTCCCCCCTTTACCAGTATGCCCTTTATACCAGGGTCCCCCCCTTTTAGCCAGTGATCCCCCCATTCTAGCCATGACCCCCCATTGTGCCATGATGCCCCACCCATACCGTGAGCCCCCCCTTTAGCCAGTGATGCCCCCATTTTAGCCAGTGATAAAACCCCTCTTGTTCCAGTGATGCCCCTTTGAAACCAGTGAGCCCCCCTTTTAGCCCGTGATGCCCCTCTTGTACCAGTGGCCCCCCTTATAGCCATGAGCCCCCCCGTAGCCATGATTCCCCATTGTACCAGTGATCCCCCTTGTACCATGATGCCCCCCCATTTTTAGCCATTTTGTCCCCCTTTTACCAGGATGCCCCCCTTATAGCCAGTGACCCCCCTTGTAGCCGGAAAGTCCCCCTTGTAGCCATATGCCCCTCTTTAGCCTTTTGCCCCCCTTGTAGCCATTATGTCCCTCTTGAGCCCGTGATGCTCCCCTTTTACCAGTGATGCCCCCCTGTAGCCAGTGATACCCCCCTTGACCAGTGACCCCCATTGTAGCCATGAGTCCCCCTTGTTAGCCAGTGAGCCCCCCTTTTAGCCAGTGATTCCCCCCTTGACCAGTGATGTCCCCATTGTACCAGTGATGGGCCCCCCTTGTACCAGTGAGCCCCCATTGTAGCCTTTTTTTCCCCTTACCATTGCCCCATTGTACCAGTGTGCCCCCCCTTTTAGCCAGGATGCCCCTCTTTCACCATGAAAAGCCCCCTGTAGCCATGATCCCCCTTTATGCCAGTATTCCCTTCTGTAGCCAATGATCCCCCTTGACCAGTGATATGCCCCCCTTTTTGCCATGATGCCCCCTTTTTAAGCCAGTGATTCCCCATTTTTGCCTGATGCCCCTTTGTAGCCTGTATGCCCCCCTTGTAGCCATTATGTCCCCCCTTTTACCAGGATGCCCCCATTGTGCCATGATCCCCGTACCATGAGGGGCCCCCCTTATCACCATGATGCCCCCCTTGAGCCATGATCCCCCCTTTTTGCCATGATGCCCCCGTTAAGCCATTTATGCCCTTCTGTACCAAAGACCCCGTAGCCCGGATAACCCCCCCTTTTAGCCAGGATGCCCCTTTTTACCATGATCCCCTTTTGTACCAATAGCCCCCTTTTAGCCATGAGCCCCATTATCCATGATCCCCCTGTAGCCATTGTGCCCCTTAGCCAGGATATGCCCCCTCTGTACCAGGAATGCCCCCCCGTAGCCCGGGAAAGCCCCCCGTAGCCAGTGATATGCCCCTTAGCCATGAATCCCCCTGTAGCCCGTTATCCCCCCCCGAGCCAGTGAAATTCCCCCTGTACCAGGGTAAAAGCCCCCTGTACCATGAATCCCCATGTAGCCATGATACCCCCCGTAGCCATATATGCCCCCCCGTACCCCTGATACCCCTGTACCAGTGATATGCCCCCTCGTAGCCATGATTGCCCCCCGTAGCCAAGATATCCCCCTTTGCCAGTGAAACCCCCGAGCCAGTATATGCCCCCTGAACCATTATATCCCCCTTACCGTATATCCCCCCCGTAGCCCTGAATGCCCCCTTAGGGAGTGATATACCCCCCCGTAACCATGATATGCCCCATTACCGTGATATGCCCCCCTTAAAACCCGTATTGCCCCCTGAGCCTAGATTCCCCCCCCGAACCAGTTTACCCCCCTTTTCCCTGATTCCCCTCTTATAGCCAGTGAGCCCCCCCTGTTGCCATTGATCGCCCCTTTAAACCATGATTTCCACCCGTACCTGAAGCCCCCCTTATACCATGTGCCCCCCTTTTACCATGATGCCCCCCTTTAGCCATTGAGCCCCCCTTTTTCCAGTGATTGCCCCCATTGTAGCCAGTGATGCCCCCTGTAGCCAGTGACCCCCCCTTAACCAGGATGCCCCCCTTTTAGCCAGGATTCCCCCCCTTTTACCAGCGATGGGGCCCCCCTTTTTAGCCATGATCCCCCCAAGCCAGTGAGCCCCCCTTGTAGCCATGATTCCCCCCTTTTTGCCATGATGCCCCTCTTTTAAAGCCAGTGAACCCCCCTTGACCTGATCCCCCCCTCTTAGCCCGGGTTCCCCCCTTTTAGCCAGTGATGCCCCCCATTTTAGCCAGTGATTCCCCCCTTCTAGCCAGTGAGCCCCTCTTTAAGCCAGTGATGCCCCCCTTTTAGCCTTTAGCCCCCCTTTAGCCAGTGATCCCCCCTTTTGCCCCTGATGCCCCCTGGGGAAGCCATGAGGCCCCCTTATAGCCATGATGCCCCCTTTGAGCCAGTGATGCCCCCCATTGTAGCCAGTGAGCCCCCCTTAACCATGATCCCCCCTTGTACCAGTATGCCCCCCTTTTAGCAATGATGCCCCTTTGCCATGATGCCCCTCTTAAGCCAGTGATCCCCCCTTAAGCCAGTGATTCCCCCCGTAGCCAAGATCCCCCCCCTTTTAGCCCCTGATGCCCCCCTTATAGCCATGATGCCCCCCCGAGCCAAAGCCCCCCTTTTAGCCAGTGATGCCCCCCTTGTACCATTTAGCCCCTCTTGAGCCTGATGCCCCCTTGTACCATTGCCCCCCTTATAGCCAGTGAGCCCCCCGTACCAATGATGCCCCCCTTATAGCCCGTGAGCCCCCGTACCAAAGATGCCCCCCTTAGCCAATGCCCCCCTGTAGCCAATTGCTCCCCTTATAGCCAGGTGCCCCCTTAAACCAGTAAAGCCCCCCCCTAGCCAGTGATCCCCCCTTGAAACCATGACCCCCTTATACCAGTGATGCCCCCCTTAACCAGTGATGCCCCCCTTTTAGCCAGTGTGCCCCCTTATAGCCATTTTAGCCCCCGACCCGTGAGCCTCCCTTTTAGCCAGTGAGCCCCCCTTATAGCCATGATGCCCCCCTTTTTGCCATGAGCCCCCCTTATACCATGAGCCCCCTTGTACCAGTGATGCCCCCCTTTTAGCCATCATCCCCCTGTACCAGTGATTTGTCCCCCCCATGCCAGGATGCCCCCCTTATACCAGGGCCCCCTTACCAATGATGCCCCCCTTATAGCCAGTGATGCCCCCCCTTTAGCCATATGCCCCCCTTTAGCCAGTGTGCCCCCCCGTGCCAATGATCCCCCTTATAGCCAGTGATGCCCCCTTATAGCCCTAGCCCCCCGTGCCATTTATGCCCCTCTTTTAGCCTTATCCCCCTTATAGCCAGTGAACCCCCCCTTTTACCATTTATTCCCCCCCCCGTAGCCGTGAGTCCCCCTTAAGCCAGTGACCCCCCGTAGCCAGTGATGCCCCCCTTATACCAGTGAACCCCCCTTATACCAATGCCCCCCTTTTACCATGATGCCCCCCTTTTTAGCCCGTTGCCCCCCTTGTACCAGTGAGCCCCCCCCGTCCATGATGTCCCCCCTTTTAAGCCAGGGGTCCCCCCTTAAAAACCCGTGAAAAGCCCCCCCCTTTTACCATGATGCCCCCCTTTTCCCGTGAAACCCCCCTTTTAGCCAGTATTTCCCCCCTTAGCCATGATGCCCCCCTTTTCCATGATGTCCCCATTATAGCCATGACCCCCTGTACCATATCCCCCCTGTGCCCGTATGGGCCCCCCTGTAGCCAGTGATGCCCCCCCCAACCAGTGATTCCCCCTTTTACCATGATGCCCCCCCTTTTACCATGATGCCCCCCTGACCAGTGATTCCCCCCCTTATAGCCATGACCCCCCCGTAGCCTGATGCCCCCCCTGAGCCGTGATATCCCCCGTAGCCATGATGTCCCCCTTATAGCCAGTGATCTCCCCTTTACCCGTGTTTGCCCCCCGAGCCCGTGAGCCCCCTTGTACCAGGGCCCCCCCTTTTAGCCCGGATGCCCCCCTTTAAAAACCCTGATGCCCCCCCGGGAGCCAGTGTATCCCCCTTTGCCAGTGATCCCCCCTTGACCATGACCCCCCCTTTCCATGATTCCCCCTTATACCATGATCCCCCTGTAACCCGGGATGCCCCCCCTTTGCCTTTATGCCCCCTTGTACCATGATGCCCCCCTGAGCCCTGATTCCCCCTATAGCCATATCCCCCGTACCAGTGATCCCCCCTTTTACCCGGAGCCCCCTTAGCCAGTGATATGCCCCCTTAGCCATGATTCACCCCCTGTAGCCCGTGATGTCCCCCTTAAGCCATTGCTCCCCCTTTACCAGTGATCCCCCCTGTAGCCGGGTGCCCCCTTTACCAGTGAAATGCCCCTCTTATAGCCAGTGAGCCCCCCCTTTTAGCCATGATCCCCCCTTTTAACCATGAGGGCCCCCCTGTAGCCAATGAAAGCCCCCCCTTTAGCCAGTGGGCCCCCCCCCTTGAGCAAGATGCCCCCCTTTTACCATGATGCCCCCCTTATGCCCTATGCCCCCTGTACCAGTGATGCCCCTCTTGTACCATGGGTGCCCCATTGTAGCCAAATGATGCCCCCCCCTTTTAGCCATGAGCCCCCCTTTTACCATGATGCCCCCTTTTGCCATGATGCCCCTCTTGTACCATGATGCCCCCCTTTTAGCCAGTGATGCCCCTCTTTTACAGTGATGCCCCCTTGTACCATGATGCCCCTCCAGCCTGATGCCCCTCTTTTAGCCAGTACCCCTCTTTTAGCCATGTGCCCCTCTTGTAGCCCGGATGCCCCTCTTACCATGTGCCCCCCTTGTACCAGTGATGCCCCTTTACCCGTACCCCCCCTTTTGCCAGTGATGCCCCCCCTGTACCAGTGATGCCCCTCCTGTAGCCAGTGATCCCTCTTGTAGCCATGATGCCCCCCCTATAGCCAGTGATGCCCCCCCGTAGCCAGATGCCCCCCCTTTTACCATGATGCCCCCCCTTAAGTAAAATAAAATCAAAAAATTTCTCACCAGACCCGGGGCCGCCGTCCCGGGTCCGGGAGCTCAGAGCGTTAGGGGGTGTACTCACCACGCTGTTCACTACACCAGCTCCAGGGAAAATTCATCGGTGGCAAAATTTAGCAGAGGAACCCAGCGTCCGGGCCCGGGGAAGTGTGCCCCCCTGCGGCTGATACAGGGGGGGAGTCAGGGCGGGAACATCCATCCCCCCCCTCCCTGCAGCGCTGGCGCAGATCAGGGCCTCCTCCGGGCGGGGAGGCAGGCGGGGGCCCCCATCGTGAGCGGAACCTCGCGACCGCCCCCCCCCCCCCAAACGCCCTGACCACGAATAAACGATGCCTGAAACTAAAACGCCCAAGCTCTCGGGGCTTATCCCCCGGGAAAAACAGGAGCAAAGCAGTGCATCCGTCCACTCATTACACAACTAATAAAAACAAACATTTGGGGCGGCTTGGCAAAGGCTGTGTAGGCAGCAACTTTGCAGACTCCCGCACATTAGCCTCATAGTCGCCTTTTTCTTTTTTTCCAAAATGGGGAAATCCCCAAAAAGGGGGGAAAGGACTTTTCACACACCCCGGACCTAGCCAGGGGGAAAATCTCCCCCCTACTGGGCCGTACGCGGTGTTAAAAGCCAGAGAGGATGCCGGGGCCCCCCGGGGCCCTGCAAGAGGCCCCCGGGCCCCCCTGGCTGGCACCACGCTCCCTACAGCGACTTGCAAAACCCCACCTCCCCTAACCCCCAGAGAAAGGGGAAACGGGTCCCGGTAGCTTCCCCCAACCCGCTTTTTCCCGGGGACTCCTCACCCTCTGTTTTCCCGGGACTCCTCCCTCTGTTACCCTGACTCCTCACCTGCGTTTTCCCGTGACTCCTCACCCGCTGTTATCCCGGTGAGCTCCTCACCTGCTGTTATCCCGGTGAGCTCCTCACCTGCTGTTATCCCGGTGAGCTCCTCACCTGCTGTTATCCCGGTGAGCTCCTCACCTGCTGTTATCCCGGTGAGCTCCTCACCTGCTGTTATCCCGGTGAGCTCCTCACCTGCTGTTATCCCGGTGAGCGACGCTGCCGTTCAGCGGCCCTCCCCGCTGTCAACCCCAGGGGATCCGAAGAGGAAGCACAGGCAGCCCGACCACACGGCTCCAGCTGCAGCTGCGGGACGCGCGGCAAGCCCGTCTCCGCTACCTGTGCCAGCATCCTCCTCGGCTCTGACGGTGACCCAGGCGAGCCCGCAACCTACCTCGCCACGGAGCTCCCTTGTTCTAGAGGCCGCGCGGGAAGCTCCGGACCACGTGCCGCACCCGTCCACGGCCCCTGCCTCGGCGGGGTTACCTCATACATGCCAACTCTCCCGTTTTTGGCGGGGGGGTCCCGCTATTTGGGGTCCTCCCCCACCCTCACGGGGGAGTTGGCATTCCTCCTGCCGCCAGCAGGCGGCGGGGGTCCTTTAAATGGCCGCGGCGCCGGAGTAGCGCTGGTGCCTACTCGGGCGCCGCCGGTCCGTTCCCACGGGCGGGTGAAGTGGGCGCAGCGCCCGCGTTCACCCGCCCGGAACCTCGCTGAGCAGGGGAGTAGGCAGGAGAGATCGCTCCCTCCTCCCTCCTCCCCCTGTATGTCCGGCGCCGGAGTGCGCCGTACATACAGATCAGCGTCACAGGGGAAGTGACGCGCGGCTGCACTCACTTCCCCTGTGACACTGCTGAGGAGATAACCAGGAGCGGGCCGCTCTGCAGGACCCTGGTCAGGCAAGTGGATTTTATTATTTTTATTTTTATTAGTTTTAGGGGGGTCACTGTCTGGCTACAATGGGGGGTCTACCTGGCAACAATGGGGCAATACCTGGCAACAGAGGGGGCACTACCTGGCTACAATGGGGGTCTACCTGGCAACAGAGGGGGCACTACCTGGCAACAGAGGGGCACTACCTGGCAAACAATGGTGGCACTACCTGGCTACAATGGGGGGCACTACCTGGCTACAATGGCACTACCTGGCAACAATGGAGGAACTACCTGGATACTAATGGGGGTACTACCCGGCTACTAATGGGGGTACTACCTGGGTACATTGGGGGGTCCAACTGGCAACAGAGGGGGCACTACCTGGCAACAGAGGGGGCACTACCTGGCAACAGAGGGGGCACTACCTGGCTACAATGGGGCACTACCTGGCTAACGATGGGGGCACTACCTGGCTAACAATGGGGGCACTACCTGGCAACAATGGAGGCACTACCTGGCTAACAATGGGGGCACTACCTGGCTAACGATGGGGGCACTACCTGGCTAACGATGGGGGCACTACCTGGCTAACAATGGGGGCACTACCTGGAAAGCAATGGGGGCATCTACCTGGCCAACAGAGGGGGCACTACCTGGCAAACAATGGGGGCATCTACCTGGCAACAATGGGGGCACTACCTGGCAAACAATGGGGGCATCTACCTGGCAAACAATGGGGGCATCTACCTGGCTAACAAAGGGGGGCATCTACCTGGCTACAAATTTGGCTCTACCTGGCTACAGAGAGGGCATCTATTTGGCTACAAGGGGGCATCTACCTGCCTGTAAGGGGCACTACCTGGTTATGGGGGGCTACTACCTGGCTATAAGGGCATCTACCTGGCTTTCTTCCAAAGCCGTTATGCAGTTAGGTGGAGTGGGTGTGGCTTTTTGAAGGGGCGTGGCATACCATCAAGATGGGCGTGTCCATGCAAATTTTTGCCACGGCGCGCTACGCGCGCCGCCCACTAGTATCTCCTGCTTTTTCATTTTCAAAAGTTGGCAACTATGGGTTACCTCCTCAGCGCTCACCGGTGTCGCGACCGTCTGGCCCTGCTGCTGTCCCGGCTGTCGCTGCCCGACAGTCCCTGGAGGCTCCTGTCAGCATCGGATCCCGCAGCCCTGCTGGACGCCTCCCCAAGATGGCCGCCGAGAGGACGACTGAACCACCAGGCTCTGATGAGAGCCCAGAGGTACCGGGGGTGGGGGGCTACGCTGGGCCCCAGGACTGCCAAACCTGTTCCCCCTCTGATTACCCATCTCTGGCCCACACAAAGGGCCCACCTGAGGCTGCAAAGGACCTGCTCAGTGGGCTTAAGGGGGCCCAGGGCTCACTCACCTCCCTGGCCTCTGGTCTTACAGGACACTGCACAGCTCCCTGTGACCTGGCCACACAAGGCCCGCCACAAGCCACTAGCACAGACCTGGGACCTCCTCTGGGCTCTCCTCTGGATGATGGCCTAGAAGGGCCCTCTGGCATCTGCTCCCCACGCACCAGGTGGCCATCCTCTCCTGGGGGTACGCTCCCGGCCTACATCAACCCACACCAGAGCTCTCCCCATAGCTCCGCGGGCCTATCGTGGTCATACCCTCCTCCGGGCACCCCACGGGATGGATCTCATGTCCCCCAGAATACGGCACTGGCTGCATCTCCTGCCTGGTCGACCGGTTCATCCTGGCTTGATCCTCCTGGTCATGGCCCTTGCTCACCCTCTCAGGGGACTCTTGTTCCCGCCACCAAGGGCGGCCCTCACCTCTCCTCCGACGCCTCGGACTGCTCCAGTAATATTAACAACTCCCACATGTCTCCGGACTTAATCTCTCGTACTAGTTCCTCTGGAGTGCCGCCACCATCTCGTCCTCTTGTGCATGATCAACTCACCGAAGCTCCCGGCAACACCCTCCACTGCGGTCCCACTCTGCCACAATTTGACCCCACAGCTTCTTCGGGCGTCAAACTTGTCACATTTGCGGACCTTCAGCTTCTGATTCAACACCTACCTACCCGCCAGGATATATCAGCCATGACATCTCGTCTGGTGGACGAGTGGAGGCAAGAAGTTGCTAGTCTCCGCTCTGATTTCTCATCACTCTCTACCAAGGTGGATACTATACAGCAGGCTCAAGATACCTCTGCATCCTCCCTCTCTACCCTGCAATCTACAGTTCAACGTCACTCTACTCAATTATTCCACCTACAACAACATCTAGACGATATTGAAAACAGAGGCCGCAGAAACAACCTTCAAATCCGAGGTCTCCCAGAAACAGTGATATCTGTAGACCTATACCCCACCATCTCTGCTATCTTTAACGAAATCCTGGAGCGGCCTCGGGACACTTATATTGAATTGGACAGAGTACATAGAGCTTTACGCCCGGCAAGCAATAACCCCCAACACCCGCGAGATGTGATTTGCCGCATTCATTTCTTCGGTCTCAAAGAGGAGATTATGCGGCGCCTCCATGGAGGCCGTCCTGTCTCCTACCATGGACATCCCCTACAACTCTTTCCAGACCTGTCCCGTCACACACTGGCCCAACGTGCCACGCTTAAACCGCTCCTCAACATCCTCAAGGACAAGAACCTTCAGTCTAGATGGGGTTTTCTCTCATTGTTCGCCGAGGTGATAGTACCCACACTCTGCGGTCTCCAGAGGATCTTCCCGCCTTTCTTCATGGTCTGCAACTTCCGGACATAACCTTATCAGAATGGCCCTCCATCTCCCCCCCTTTGCCAAGGAAGCCTCCTGCTGGCGCCATCTCTGCGACTCTACCTCAGGACCCCTCCGGCCCTTCGCCTAGAAGGCAGAGGGGAAAAGCTCCCCTGAAACGCAAAACCTACCTGATTACGGACTCAACTGCCTCCCACTCTGCCCTTCCTTAAGGGTTGATTTCAGTCTCTCAATGGCGGTCTCATTTTCCTTCTCATCACCCCACGCTGTCTTCTACCCAGTTCTCGTTTTCCTTTAATCTGTGTTTCTCTCTTAGTCTTCCTCTACTTGGCCGAATATTGATGTATATCCTCACGTATTCATTTTAAACCGGGTGCTAGCTTTCGACCTGCCTGTCTTCTGCGCTATCCCCAGTAGGTTAGGGAGCTTCCCGGTCCCCTCTCCCTTTCTTTTTCCCTGTCCCTTCTCTCTCCTTCTCCTTCCAGACTGGGAATACTCCTTGGTTGCTAGGCATACCTTGGTAGTGTAATCCGCAGGGTGTTCTTTCCTGCTTTAGGGTTCTTTGAGCTTTCTGCCCTTCTTCCCCTACCCTTCTCCCCCCCCTTTTTTTTTTTTTTTGTGTGTGTGTGCGGGTCCCAGTTCCTTGTTCCCTCCTCTGGGGCTTTAGATGGGAGACCTTGGCGTGGCCTCCTTTAATGTCAAGGGCCTCAATATCCCCTCGAAGCGGTCTCAAGTCCTGTATCACTGCCACCGCAAGCATATCCAAATTCTGTGCTTGCAGGAAACCCATTTCAGGGCCGACTCGCCCCCGGCCCTTCGAAATCGGTACTTTCCCCACTGGTACTGTGCTAACTTTCCTGGCTCGAAAAGTAGAGGTGTTGCGATAGCCATTCACAAATCTCTACCCCACACGGTGGTGAACTGTGTGATTGATAAAGAGGCCAGATATATCATACTCACTCTCTCCATTCAGGGTCACTTGTTCACCTTAGTAAATGTCTACGCCCCGAACCAAAGCCAGGTCCCCTTTCTTCTGGAAGTTCTGGACGCCTTGCATCTCCATGCTAAAGGTACGTTGGTATTCTGTGGGGATTTTAACCTTACTCTTGACCCCTCCTTAGATAACTCTTCAGGCCGATCCTCAATCGCCTATTCAGCCATTAAGAGGGTTAAGAAAGCCCTTCTGAGGTTTCAACTTTGCGATGGTTGGAGACTTCAGCACCCCTCGGTCAAGGATTATAGTTTCTTTTCTCACCCTCACCAATCCTACAGGATTGATTATATCCTTCTGCAGCACAGCGCTCTCCCTTGGCTGAGTTCTACCTCTATTGGGAATGTTCTCTGGTCCGACCATGCTCCAATTTTTATGACGCTCCGTCCCTCCTCGCCTACCCGGCTAGAACTTGGAGGTTGAATGAAACCCTGTTATCAGACTCTGTCTGCCTAGCTGACTTGCAGTGGACCATTGAGCATTTCATCTCTGACCATGTGAGAGACTCCACAACTCCTATAGTGCAGTGGGCGGCCTTGAAGTGGGTGCTGCGAGGGGTCCTTATCAAACACAGCAGTAGACTTAAGAAAGATCGTTCCATGGCTATTGCGCGTGCCCTCCAGAGGGTCTCCTCCCTGGAGTTGCTCCATAAACAAGCCCTCTCACCTTCCGTTCTTCATGAACTGTTATTGGCTAGGCTTGAAGTCCGTAGACTTTTTTTTTTTTTTTCATTCAAGGAAAGGTTTTATTGAACAGACTGTCAAAACAGGTATAAAGGAATACAGAATCCAAAATGTGGACATAAGATAAAGCCAGAGACGGTGTGATAATAAACAATGCAAAGGTCAGCAACAATATAATATGAGACAATCAGTCCAAGAGAATGTTAATGACGATGAAACGTCATCCAAAACGGGGCCCAATGACAGATAGTATCCAATCCAGGGGCAAACGATCTAAGTGATCATAAAATACCCTGAACACAGAACAACACGAAAGACAAGACAACACTGTCACACACCACCCCCAGACACACATACACAACAAAGAAAGGAAAAAAAAAAAAAAAAGAAAGGGGGGGAGGGCAGATGGATGAGTAATAGACGGAAATGGGAATTAAGAACTACTCCAGGGGACGCAGAGCCCGGAGCAGTACACAGTGTATCATCCTACCCCTGCCTGACAAACCCGGAAACTTTAACACCTAGACTACGTGTGCGGCTGGCAGACAAGACACCCAGCACACATACAGTATATAGGACTGGTAGGCAAGGTATCTAGGAAGTGATAGAGAGGAACAAGGGGGAACTCTTAAAGACCCCCCACAGAAACCAAGTTTTGGTGAAGCGGTGAGCCTGTTCGGGTGTGCGAACCATTAATTCCTCCTTTTCCCTGCACAAAACTGATTTCTGCGAACCATTCCTCCAAAGACGGAGGGGAGGTCTGTTTCCATCTGCGGGGGATCACAGACTTAGCGGCCTGCAGCAGGTGTTTCAGAAGGGATTTTTTAAATTTGCTAACAGGCATGGGAAACATAAAGAGCAAAAGTGCCTCCGGAGAGTCAGGGATCAAGACACCAGTCACCTCCCTGATCACCTCTAGCACCGAGGTCCAAAAGCCTCTAAGTTGAGAGCAACCCCACCAAACATGGGACAGAGTCCCCTTATCCTTCCCACATCTCCAGAAAACATCCAGGGTCGCTGGGAACATTTTATGCAGAACCGAGGGGACTCTATACCAGCGTGATAGTATTTTAAAGCAAGTCTCCTGATGTTTGGAGGCAATCATCGCCCTGTGGGTGAGTTGAAAGCAGCGATCCCATTGGTCAGCAGTGAAGGAGAGGCCTAGTTCTCTCTCCCAGCGCCGGCAATATAAGGGGAGCTGTTCAGAGTGGGTAGAGAGCATTAACTTATACAAGAAGGACAGAGAGTGTCTGGAGCTCGAAGAGGACATCACCACCTTCTCGAAGGGCGTAAGAGGTCTGGCCACCACAATTTTAGACCTCATTTTGCTAAAAAAGTGGGAGAGTTGTAGGTATTGAAAAGACATGGTGCCCGAGACCTCTCTCCCCTCAAGAATCGCAACCAGTGGCTTCAATTTCCCCTCAGATGAAATCGAGCAATAGCGCAAGGGGGTTCGTTTTGTACCACCTAAGAAACCAGTGGAGGAAGCACCAGGAGGAAAATCAGGGTTGTCCGTAACTGGCACACAAGGGCCAGCACGGTCTATGAGGTTGTAGGAGTGCCTATGTGAATATAGTGTAGCCAATGTGTGCCTAATACAAAAAGAGGATGAAAATCATCCTGGAGAGCCGGAGTCCAGATCCAGGGGAGAACCGCCACCGCCGAGGCACTAAGGTCCTCCGCTAAGTCCACCCATAATTTGTTATCTCTCTCAGAGACCAATGCCAGAAAGCGCGAGTAGGCCGCCGCCAGACAATAAAGTCTGCAATCCGGCAGACCCACACCCCCGGCATCCTTGGGCCTGATCAGCATATCATATGCCGTTCGCGCCCTCCCAGCAGACCAAACAAACGAGCTGAAACAGCGGCGCACCCTTTTCCAGAATGCGGCTGGAATATTTATGGGGAGCGTTTGAAATAAGTATAAGAATTTTGGAAGAATTGACATCTTAATCAAATTTATCCTGCCAAACCACGATAGTTCCTTCTTGTTCCAATTGTCCAGGTCTTTTTTAATTTTGGCAAGAAGAGGAAGGAAATCATCAGCAAAGAGCTTCGAGAAATCATCCGAAAGCTGTACCCCCAAATAAGAGATGCCCGAGCTGGGCCACTCGAAAGGAAAGTTGGATTGAAGAGAAGCCCTATCCCGTGGACTGATACTGACACCCAATGCCTCTGATTTGGAGAAATTCATTTTAAAATTGGACCAGCCACCGAAGCTTCTAATGTCAGCCATCAGGGATGGGAGGGAAATATGAGGGTTTGATATATAGACAAAAAGATGGTCTGCAAAAGCAGCACACTTGTACTCCCTTCTCCCAATGGTGATCCCTGAGATATCAGGGTTAGCTCTGATGGTCGACATCAAGCTCTCCATCACCAGAACGTACAACAAAGGGGACAGGGGGCAACCCTGTCTCGTTCCATTCGCGATCGGCAGGGAAGCAGACAATGTGCCATTAACCTTGATGCGGGCAGAGGGCGCTCGATATAGAGCAGCAATTTTAGAGAGAAAGGCAGGTCTCAAGCCAATATGGGCGAGAGTCTGATGAAGAGAAGTCCATGAGATACGGTCAAACTCCTTCTCTGCATCCAAGGACAAGACCATGAGCGGTATTTTACGTGTACGAGCATAATGGATGATGTCAAGGGTCTTGAGTGTGTTATCGCGCGCCTCCCTGCCCGGAACAAAGCCCACCTGATCCGGATGAACAATGGAATTCAGAAGCGGATTAAGTCTATTTGCGATCATCTTAGCATAGATTTTGAGGTCGACATTTAGTAGAGAGATGGGGCGGTAGCTGCCACAGGACTGGGGATCCTTCCCGGGTTTGGGAATAACCGCGATGTGCGCTAGCATAGCCTGAGAGGGGAAGGGAGTTTCCGCTGAGACAGAATTAAAGGCATCCAAGAGCAGAGGGCAGAGTGGCTCCAGTAGAGTTTTAAAGAACTGGGCTGTGAAGCCATCCGACCCTGGACTCTTCCCACCCGGGAGGTCTCTGATAACCGATTGCAATTCTAGTAATGAAAACGGTTCCTCCAGCTTTTCCGCGACCTCGGTAGAAACTTTGGACAATAGGGAGGGATGTGGAAAAACCCCCGGTTGGAGTGGATGAGAGGAGGGGGCAAATTGTAAAGTTTAGAAAAGAAAACGTGGAAAGCGAGCGCAATGTCCTCTGTGTGATGGACCACCGAGTGTGCCGCCGTTTTGATCGAAGGGACAAAGGACTGTGCAGTCTGGGTGCGCACTGCCCTTGCCAGCATCCGACCGCTTTTATTGCCGTACTCATAAAATTTACCTCGGCAAATTTGAACTAGCCGACCCCAGGACACCTCCAGGAGGCGCCTCACTTCCAAACGCGCCTCCTGTAGTTCCCTAAGGACTGTGGGGGAAAGAGCCTGTTTATGCACCACTTCTAGGGCAGACATTTTAGCGAGAGCTTTCTGTAATTTAGCCGCTTTTTCCCTCTTGAGCCTAGAGCCATGTTTAATCAGGACCCCCCTCAACACGCATTTAAGGGCTTCCCATTGAGTGACTGCTGGAGTAGGGTCCTGTGCGTGGTGGGATGCAAACTGGGAAATGGCCCTTTCAATATCCGCAACGCAAGGGGCGTCCAATCAAAGTGATTCCTTCAGCCTCCAACACCAAATTTTTTCTCGCAGTGCCGGAAGCTGAACGGAGCAAATTACTGGCGCATGGTCAGACCATAGGATACTACCTATAGAAGTGGACACTAACAGGGGCAAAGCGAGTGTTGGATCATAATATAATCCAAGCGGCTTTTTAAAACCATGTGGGGGGGAGAAAAAAAGTTTAGTCCCTGTCGGGTTTGGGTGCAGCACCCTCCAAGCGTCACAAAGCTGGAGCAACGAAAAAGCCCTTTTCACCCTCTTAATAGCAGAATAGGACAGGGAGGATTTCCCGGAGGAGTTGTCCAAAGTGGGGTCTAGGGTGATGTTCAAATCCCCACAGAGCAGCACTGTCCCTTGCACTAGGGGGAGGGAAATATCCACAAGTGTCTCAAGGAACCCCACTTGGCCCATATTTGGAGCGTAGACATTGACAATGGTGAAAACCTGCCCTCTAACGGAAAGGACCAGAATAAGATATCGCGCCTATGGATCAGCCGTGCAACTGATAACCTGATGGGCCAAGGAGGATGGATGCTATGGCCACTCCCGGGACCTGGACTCCAGACAATTCGCGAAATGCCAAGAAGTATAGTGTTTGCTTTTAATAGCAGGGGCATGCCCTACCTTAAAATGAGTCTCCTGGAAACAGACCACTTGGACCTTGGCTCGATGAAAGTGATGAAGCACCTGCGCCCTCTTTTCCGGGGTATTCAACCCCTTCGCATTGAAGGAGGCAATGCGCAGGTCCATCGAGGACACCGGTGGCAAAACCTGAGGTTGTACTGAATCGGGCTTGAGCTGCCACCCAACCTGTACCTACCAGTATAGGAGGGAAGAAGCAAGAGAAGGAGGAAAGAGAGGGAGGGGAGAAGGAGAGAACAAAAAAAAACAAACAAAAAACAAACAAAAAAAACAACACACACCACTAAGGAGAACAGGGGAGGACGACTCACCCAATCACGCCCAACAAACACTTAACACACACAGAAAAAACCCAAAAGCAGAGGTCAAGCCCTGCGCTTTTACCTAAGAAAGCAACTAACTGCAAAGAACTAGGGCCCTGCTAATCGTACAATACGGAAAGCAGGAGTTCCACCTACTGGGGGAAAGTGGTAGTACACAAATGCGTAAAGGGAGATCCTCACTACCCTGGTGGATGCTTGATAAGAGTAGAAAGATGAACACGGGCCACCGGCTAACGTGTAATCATGATAGGGGACAGAAGCGGGCCCCCCGGACCCGCGCACCTCGGGGGGAGGCAGGGGGGAGGGAGTTAGTGAGGGAAAAAGGGAAGGGAAGGGGGGTGGCCCTGGTGCGCACGTGCTGCCACCCTGACACCTACACATCCGTGTATGGTAACCTTAATAGGCCATGAACTAATGCCAGAGTAGCCTGCAAAACTGGCAAGGATGAGTTATCCTCCGCGAGGTAAAGTCCCGATCAGCTTAGGGCTATCAAGGAACCACAGTATGTGATCCTGGTTCAGCACTCAATAACTAAGGCGGGTTCCCAGAGGGGGGGCTGCCCCGCCCCCGGCTTGCGGAGTCTCCACGCTGTTGTTGCCCTTCCCGCCGATCCCTGGGCACGGTGGAAGCGGGAGGAACAGATATCAATTGAAGTCTTCTTGTTCTTCGTACGGGTCCGGCTGCAAGAGATGACAGAGTGGGCCAGTCCGGGAAAGATAAGTCCTTGACGCCCAAGGCCTGCAGCACTGGCGGGATATCCGTGGCCGAACGAATTGTAAGGATTTGCTTGTCTACCCGGATACGCAGGGAGAAGGGATACCCCCAATAGAATGGGATATTTTTCTCACGTAGAATGTCCAGCAGAGGTTTAAGGGATGCTCGTTGGGCTAGGGTGAGTCTCGATAAGTCCTGCAAAATCCTGATAGGAGCACCATGATAAGACAGTGACTGACGGCGTCTGGCCTCGAATAAGATATCCTCCTTCATTGCATAAAAATGGACCCGACAAATGACATAGGGTCGTCAGGGTTGGGTGGCCTCAGAGCCCTGTGCACCCTGTCAAGTTCAATGTGGGCTGTGGGTGGACGACCCAGCAGATCATTGAATATCGCAGTGACGACAGAAAACAAATCGTTGTTGTGGATGGATTCTGGGAGACCCCTTAGGCGCAGATTGTTGCGTCTGCTGCGGTTTTCGATGTCGTCAAGGTGTTGCTGCAGGGAGAATAATTGTGTAGAGTGGTGGGTAACTTCTTCTGAAATAGCAGCAAGGGTGGAGGAGGTCTGGGTCTGCTCCTGTTCGAGTACATCAACTTTGGAGTGCAGGGAGGATAACTCCACCCGGAACTGAGCAAACTCCTGCCTAAACTCGGCGACCAGTCCCTTGACAATTGATGAGATATCTGCTCTTGATGGAAGCGGTTGAAGGAGATTTTTCAGCTCAGCCAAAGTCACTGGTTTATTATCCTCCAGGGAAGCCGCAGCGTCAGTGATAGGAGAAGATATATGTGCCTGGCCAGGCCATTGCGGTGAGGCCCCAAAGATAGAGGGAGTGCTTTGTAGACTTGCAGCAGGACCTAAGTGGGCAGGTGAGAGCATGGTGTTACCCCCGGTCTGTCCCCCATAGGGGGTAGGCAAGCCAGGAATTTGCAGAGACTGGGCGTATGAGGTCCCAGCCTGTGGTGAGGCTTTGCTGTGTGCAGGAGATGCAGCCCACGAGGATCCAGTGGACCAGGAAGGAGAGACCCCAGCATGTGGAGGGTGAAGCAGCGTGTTGCAAGGTGTGCAGACCTGGGGGTCCAGAGCAGCAGTGTCCTCCCCCATATTCCCCCAACCTGAAGAAGAGGGTGCCTGGGAGTTATGACCCCCTGAGTGAGTTCCAGCGTCCATGGGGTGAGGGGTCCCACGTGTGGGATGATCCCTCTGGGGCTTCTGGCCTACTGAGGCCCATGATCCTGAGATAGAGGATAGCTGGGAGTAAAGGGGGTCTCCCTGTGCCTCCTGCAGAGAGCCAGCAGCATTGATGAGGGCTTGGGGGATCCCAGCAGCAGTGATGGAGGCTTGGGGGGTCCCAGCAGCAGTGATGGAGGCTTGGGGGGTCCCAGCAGCAGTGATGAGGGCTTGGGGGCTCCCAGCAGCAGTGATGGAGGTTTGGGGGGTCCCAACAGCAGTAATGAGGGCTTGGGGGATCCCAGGAGGCACCTGCCGTTCACGGGGACTTCCCACAGTAATCCCCTGATCAGGCGCAGATGCCGGTGCCAGCGCGGCCGCAGGCCGTGACTCACCGCGCGTCGCATCTGAAGGCAGCGCGTCTTTTCCTCCAGGGGACCCGAGCGCCGCAGAGCGAGGCTGGAGAGCGGAGCTGAACGCCGGAGCAGGTGAGAAGAGATCCCGGGGGCTGCCGCCGGTTCCCTCTGTGGAGCGGTGAAGGTGGGAGGAATGTGCCCCTCTTGCAGGAAGATGCCGTCCGTAGCTTTGGCGGCGATCCCAGGCGGCGGCGGCCATCTTGGGTGGACCCCGCGCCGAGGGCAGGGAGTGAAGTAGCCGGCTTGAGAGGGGGGAAAAACGACTCAATGTCCCCCTGAACAGAGCTGGTAGGTGGCTGATTCTTGGCCCTCGCTCCTCGGCCAGATTTCCCCATCTTTTTAATGCAAATATGCCGGTATAAGCAGCAGGGAGTGAGGAGCTCAGAAAGGCACGTCCTCACACATCCATTGCCTCGCCACGCCCCGAAGTCCATAGACTTTTTGACTCCTCGTGGAGCAGGCTAATTCAGACCCACCGAAGCAAACTATACGAGAATAGTAATAAGAGTGGATACCTGCTTGCGAAAGCTGCGAGAGACCACTTATCATCTTCTTTCATCCCGAACATCAAGACCCCCCTGGGTGATACGGTGCATACAACCAAAGACATAGCTAAAGAATTCCACTCCTACTACTCTAGGCTGTACCAACTGCCCCCTGGCTCCCACTCTCCCCCTCTCCTTTGTCATTAAGAACGGTACGAGACAGGGATGCCCGCTCTCCGGTTTATTATATGTTCTAGTGATGGAGCACTTGCTGAACTCCATTAGATCCAATCCGGACATCAAGGGAATCTGCATAGGTGGTCGCGAACTTAAATGTTCTGCATTCGCAGATGATCTTTTGATATATCTCTGCGAACCGCGCACCTCGCTTCCCTCTCTGATGTCTGAACTGGCTCGTTTTAGTCAGTGGTCTAACTACAAGATTAATTACTCTAAATCCGAAGCGCTGAATGTCTCCCTTGACCCACTGACTCTGGACTCTCTCAGGGACGGTTTTCCCTTCTCCTGGCCCACTAGAGGGATTTCGTACTTGGGTACACGGATACCAGCTGACCTGACCCAGCTTTTTGACGCCAATTTCGTCCCCTTACTGTCAACAGTGTCGTCACTGTTGGGGAAGTGGAGTCGAAAGGACTTCTCGTGGTTTGGCAGGATGAACCTCCTGAAGATGTCCATCCTGCCCAAACTTCTCTACCTGTTCCAAACTCTCCCAATCATTATTCCAGCCACATACTGGATTAAACTCCAAAGATGCTTTAGTGAATTTATTTGGCACTCCAGGCGCCCGCGAATTCGTAGGGATCTTCTCTCCCGACCTAAGGCTGCTGGCGGAGTAGGCCTTCCAGATTGCAGATTATACTACTTAGCTGCCGCCCACGCTAGACTCCTAGATCTGATTCACGGCTCCCATAGTAAATTGTGGGTTCAGATAGCACGTGATCTATGCCCCTGTTCCCTGGCCTCTCTCCCCTGGTCGCTGGGCTCCACTCTTCTAGATTCTCGGAAATTGTCCTTCACCTCCCTCCACACCGTAACAGCCATCAAGAAGCCTAAACCCACGCTACTAGACCTCGAGGGCCCACTATTTCCTGTCACGGATAACCCGTTGTTCCCCCCTGGGTGGTCTGGTACTTCCTTTCTGGGTCGGACTAAAACCTCCCCGTTACAGGCTAAGGACATTCAAGTTAGGGGAGTACTGCGACCATTAAATGACCTCCTAACCTGCCCCCCCACTCCCAAGAATAACTATGAATACATGCAATTGCACCACTTCTTTTCCTCCATTTCTAGAACGATAGACTTCACTAGGGCCCCGACCCCCTTTGAGAGGATTTGGACCCAGCACCCGACGCCTAGGCACCTCATATCCTCACTCTACCAACTGCTTCTCTCCCCTTCTTGCCAGTCCCTTCCCTCCTTTTGTAAAGCCTGGGAAGCAGAGCTTCAAAAATCTTTTACAGAAGCCCAATGGCGGAAAAGTTTCATTCTCACACATAAGGCGGTCATTGCTTGTAAGGCCCAGGAGACGAATTATAAGGTTCTATCTAGATGGTACAGGGTCCCGGTTCTTCTGCACAAGTGGTTTCCCGCGACCCCAGATACCTGCTGGAGGTGTAACAGAGAAGTAGGGACAATGTCCCACATCTGGTGGGGATGTGATGCCCTACAAGATTTTTGGGGTAAGGTACTGCGGGCGATTCTTGAATGTACTGGGCTCTCCATTCCTAATACCCCCGAGGCAACCCTACTATATATGCTCCCTCCCACATCGGGGGTATACAAACGGTCCTTGGTCAGACATCTCCTTCAGGCAGCAAAGACTGTTATTCCCCGGAGATGGAAGCAAACCACCCCTCCCTCCCTGGCGGAGTGGGCTGAGGAGGTGGCCTTGACTCACCGCATGGAGGAGCTAATAGCACAGAGCCCCGACTCCACGCGGAAATTGATTTCGACCTGGTGTCCGTGGGTACTCTACAGGGCCTCCTCTGACTTCAAGTCTCTTCTAGGACTCGTGACCTGAGATGGGTGGGGCCTTAGGAGACAGGCCCTTGTTGGTGGGTCTGGAGTGATTTTCTTCCTCGGTGCCCCCTTGCTCGGCTTGAGGGGGGTCCGGGGCCCGCACAACTCACAATTTTTTTTTGGTGTCTCCCTCTCTCTCTTCTTTCTCCTCTCTCTTTGTTAGTTGACATTTTATTTGGTTATCTCATCCCTCTCTAGACCCATATGGTGCCTTATTCTCTTCTGCTAGTACCTTTTTACTGGGTGCCTTACCGTTGCATATGGTTTGATTTACAGCTCGAGATTGGCCAGCCTCACCTGTTTTTTTTTGTTTTTTTTTTGTGAGGGGCTATCCCGAGCATGGTTGGGATGTTCCTCCCCGACATTGGCATCCCGTAGGGAATTCTACCAACTTTCCCTGTTGTTGTTCTTTTTTTTTTTTTTTTTTTTTTCTTTTGGTGTTCTACCAAACGTTTAATGATAATACTTAGTCATTTGCTGTTGCAATTTATCTACGTTCACCTCACTTGATTATCTATCTGTGTGAATTTTATTGTTTATAAAAAAGATCCGTTAATAAAAAATTTAAATTTGAAAAAAAATCTATCATTCAGCTAATGCTAATGCTCTTTTTTGCTGAATAGACTCCTGAATAAACACTTTATTTTACCTGAATCCACTCTAAATAGGTTCAGTAGAAGTAACATTGTATGAACCATGTGCCGCTAATAGTTTTCATACTATAAACTCTTGTGCTTCATTAAATCCATAGGGTATAAGAGTTTTTAACCGGTGTCTCCAATACATCTCTTTGTTTTTGAGGGCGATTTGGGGTGTACTCCGGCACGTGTTCTATTGGATATACAGGTTGTATATTGGGGGGTCAGGTCAGGATGTTCCTCCTTAATGTGACGGGACAAGCTGTGATACTGAATCCTCTTTCCATATTACAATGATGTACAGTTAGGGCCACATGTATGAACCTGTTTAGGTTTAAAACTCACTTTTTTGCCCATAGGTTACTAAAGGTTTCTATGGGCAAAAGAGTAAGTTTTAGACCTAAACAGGTTCATACATGTGGCCCTTAGTCTTTTGCATAGCTTGGTTATGGTACGACCGCCGTCCTGCAAACCACACAAGCACTGGATCAAATTGAAGACAAATGACAAAGTGCAAATTAAACGAAATCTTATATCCAAGGACTCCCCTGTTGATTGAAGGTTGCCCCCACTAATAGCTCATATACATGCCATGTGTGAACATGGAAAGACTCCCTTCTCCAAGACATTGGCAGCATCTATTGTCTCCCTATGTTGTCGTAGGCGGGAGGGAGGCAGAATGTTTTCGAGGGTCATGGGCCTCCGATAAGTAATACTGGGCTTGGAAGGAAGAATTGGGGCCAATGCTGGGGCCATTTTCAACAACTGCCAAATGTTGAAGAAGAATTTTCCTAAACTCTTGATGTTGGGAGTTAAATTATTTTGGAAATTTTTTAGGATTAGATGATCTTTCGATGAGGCCTCTGCTTGGGTTAAGTAACTCGCTCTGAGATCAGCTTTTTGGATCACAATCTGTAGTGCAGCTCTTGCGAATACGTTGGAATTGGCCGAATGGAACGTTTCTTTTCCATTCAGAGTAATGGAAGCTGGGGAAGTGCAGATACCCGTTAGAATCCACTTTTTAACATAGGTCTGAATGCCATTATCTGTATGGTAGAACCATAGGTCTAGGAAGCAGATTTCATTTTTACTTCCATGATTGCACTTTTATTGTTATTCAGGTATGTAAGGAATGTTTCAGTCTCAGCTGAGGGACCTTCCCAGATGAACGATAGGTCGTCTATAGAACTCATATAAAAGCGCATATATTTTGAGAACTGATGTGATGACTGTATCCAATTCTCCTCGAGGAGACCCATGAACGGGTTGGCGAACGATGGGGCAACTCTGGTCCCCATCGCCGTGCCAACCTGTTGTTGGTAGTGGCCCCCCCCTCGTAGGAGAAATAGTTATGTTGAAGAATTAATGATCGACCTTCCAACAGGAATTCTCTTTTTTCCTTTGTTAATTTGGAATCCAATTCTAGATAATGTTGTGCAGCTCTGAGGCCGAATTGGTGGTCAATAGTGGAATATAAGGACTGTATGCCCATAGTGGGAACAATACAATTCTCACCCCAATGGTGTCCCACCAGGTCCCTAATAACTGAATTCTTCAGGTAACTTGGTGCGGATAACACGTAAGGCTGGAGATGATATAGTGTGATAGATGTGATAATATAGAACCTATCCCTGACATTATGGGACGACTGGGTGAGTTTCAGGGATCTTCATGGATCTTTGGTAAATGATAGAAAAAGGGAATTGGTGGCTACTGACTGGTACTGACTGGTACTGACTGGTACTGACGGGTACTGACTGGTACTGACTGGTACTGATGGGTACTGATGGGTACTGACTGGTACTGACTGGTACTGACTGGTACTGACTGGTACTGACTGGTACTGATGGGTACTGACTGGTACTGACTGGTACTGACTGGTACTGACTGGTACTGACTGGTACTGACTGGTACTGACTGGTACTGACGGGTACTGACTGGTACTGACTGGTACTGACTGGTACTGACGGGTACTGACTGGTACTGATGGGTACTGACTGGTACTGACTGGTACTGATGGGTACTGACGGGTACTGACTGGTACTGACTGGTACTGACTGGTACTGACTGGTACTGACTGGTACTGATGGGTACTGACTGGTACTGACTGGTACTGACTGGTACTGATGGGTACTGACTGGTACTGACTGGTACTGACGGGTACTGACTGGTACTGACTGGTACTGACTGGTACTGACTGGTACTGACTGGTACTGACTGGTACTGATGGGTACTGACTGGTACTGACTGGTACTGACTGGTACTGACTGGTACTGACTGGTACTGATGGGTACTGACTGGTACTGACTGGTACTGACTGGTACTGATGGGTACTGACTGGTACTGACTGGTACTGACTGGTACTGATGGGTACTGACTGGTACTGACTGGTACTGACTGGTACTGACTGGTACTGATGGGTACTGACTGGTACTGACGGGTAATGACCGGTACTGACTGGTACTGACTGGTACTGACTGATACTGACTGATACTGACTGATACTGACTGGTACTGATGGGTACTGCTGATACTGACTGGTACTGACTGGTATGACTTGGGGACTGACTGGTACTGATGGGTACTGACTGGTACTGCTGGTACTTTTCTGGCCCCTGATTTGGGGAACCCGATGGGAAATGACTGGGAATGACTGCACTGAGGGGACTGACCCGGGACTGACTGTTACTGAATGGTACTGACGGGGACTTGGGCGGGCTGCGGTACGACTTTACGACGAAAGAAAGGGGTACTGAAATGGTACTGACTGGTACTTTATGGGTACGACTTAAAGTCCAAAAATTCTCTTTTTTGTAATAATTTCCTTATCTACCGCTAGTTTGAGATCATTTGTACATAAAGCCTGAAGATCTGATACATTGCGTCCTCCAACCCTTTTCCCCCACGTCCTCCCACTTTTGGTCCCCCCCGGGCCCCCTTTTCCGGGGCTCCTTGTCACTTTTTAAAATTTATTGCTGAGGGATTTTATGGCGGATTTTTCATCTTTTGTCAAATTTGTGTCTTTGGGTCATCGAGGAACCAATTTGTGCAAATCCGAGGAGACCAAGTCCTCAAAAACCGCGAGGTGATGTCCTTGTGACCAAATCGGGAAAACTTCTTCCTAATTGCGAAGTGTCTCTGTAGAGGGAACTCTCGGATAGATTGCTGTAGAGCAGGGGTGTCAAACTGCGGCCCCCCACTATTTTGGGGAAAAAAAAAAACCCAACAAAAGGGGGGGGCCGGAAAATGGGGGGGCAGCCCCGGAGGGAGGCCCCCCATGCCGGGGCGCCGACCCTACGTGGGTAGGGGAGGGGTGAGTGCGGGGGGCGGGGTTTTTTTTTTTTTATATACCGCCGCCCCCCCGGTCAGCAAAATCAGGCAGAGCATTTTGAATGTCCCACCCCCCCCGCCTTTTTTAAAAGGGGGGTTTCAGGGGGGTTTTGTTTGGGGGGGAAAGGGCCGGTACCCGGGGGCTTTGGGTGTTTGGGGGCCTTTTTGGTACGCGGGGTTTCGTGGGGGGCGGGGTGAGGGTCCTTGGGGTCAGGGGGGGAAAAAAAATTTTTTTGGGGGGGGAGTTTTGGTTTTGGCTTGCACCCAATTTGGGAATGACCGGGTCTGGCCAAGGGTTTGGGGTCCGCAGGGCGGGTCCTTGGGAGCAGGTGAAAAGTGGTGAGCCAACCGGTGGTTTTTGGGGCCCTTGGGGTTTGGGGTGATTTCTGGGAAAGGACTGGAGATTGGGGGGAAAAAGGTCCAGGCTTGGTGGGGGGTTTCGGTAACTCCAAGGAACCCCAGCCAACCCAAAAGGTTTAACTTTTTAAAGGGCCCTTTTTTGGGGGTTGTGGGGAGGTCGAAAGGTTGGGGGGGGTATACGCATTTGTTTTAATTTCTTGTTTTTGTTAATGTTTTTTTTAAAAAAAATTTTCTGCTGTGGCCAATACATCCAAAAATATGTTTTGAGTTTGTTTTTGGGGTGGGATGTGGGGCAGGGGTTTTTTGGTTCCCGCGAGATAGGGGCTGCCCGGGGCCCTGCCCCCTGTTATAGATTATAGAAATGCATGTTTGGGGGTTTGTAGTTTTCCCCAAAAGCTGGAGACCGCAGTTTTAATGCTGTGCAGGGCCGGACGGGCTAAAAACAGCCCGGCATTCAAACTCTACCAGCCCACATAATTTTCACCCCCCAAAATGCGTAAAAAAAACAGGGTTGGGAAAGGCAAACTTTTTGGCCCTTTTTTCCCCTTCCCCCCCTCCATTAATAAATTTTAAAACCCCCTAATACTAAAGAACCCAAAAATCCCCCACAGATTGGGCCCCTATGAAGTCAAACCAAACCTCCCAGTCCGATATTTTTGTTCTTTAAACGCAAATTTTCAAACACTAGCAACATCAGACACGGCAATGACAGAGAAAGGGCAGCTCTTTGGAAAGTGTCTTTTGGTAATTTCTTTTTTCCCAAAGAGATAAAATTTTTGAAGCCCCTTTCATAGGGAAACTGAATTTTGCCGTTCCCGGGGTTTTTCCCCCTGGAAATAAATGAAGAAAAAAACAATGGCGGGGTTTTCCTTTCCCCCCTTTTGGGAAAAGGGGTTTGTGCAGCCCTCACGGCCCGGTTTTAACATGTTTGGGGGATATTCTATTTAGAAGGGGAGAGGTAAAACCTTCCCAGGGGGCAAACCCCCACCCCCCCCCCAGCGACTGTTTTCAGCCCTAATGCGGCTGCAGCGCATATGAGGGCAGGAGCTCATTTTTATAAGGGCTTATCCTAAAAATTAAATCCACTCGACAGGGACCCCAAATGCTTTAGCAGGGGTGTAAACTGAGTGAACAACCCCTAATAGGGAAGGGGTTAAAAAATTATATAAAATAACCTAAACATTTTGCTTGTCGATTTAGAAAAAATAAAAATATGTGTAAAAATTTTTTTCCAGCCCCCATTTCATATTTTCATGACAAATTGATTTTTTATATGACCCCAGAAAAAAACACCTGTAAACCCTTAACACTGCTAAGGGCTCATTACCCCCCCATGGCATCATACAGCTCTACAGAAGGGAAACCTATGGTTTTAACAATAAAGGGGAAAGCCCCGGGGTTTGTAGGGACACCATGGCCCAACCCTTTTAAGCACCCACAGACTATTGCCAGCTTGGTGGTTTTCAGCCCTTTTTTGCCACTTAGTCGGGTAACATGTCATGGGCCCCCGAGGAACCCCCCAGGGGGGGGGGGGGCGGGGGGTTGGCATCCTAGGAGACGGGGCCCCAGAGGCTTTCACACTGCCAGGAGGGCCTGGGGCCCCGGGGGGCGGAGCACACCCTGCAGGGGGAGGAGTCATCAGGAAGCACAGGACCTGCTGCTCACACTCCTGACATCCTGTACAAGACCACCAGCCCGCCGGGCATATGCCCAATCCGGGCCTGACCAAGGCGTCTTTTAAATTAATTTATCAAAAATTGCAAGAGGCTTTTGGGGATTTCTATTACCCAAACCCCGGGAAGCAATCCAATTTTTGGGTAGGACATTCGTCCCGGCATCTGCCCTTAATGGGCCCGACCTGAAAAAAAAAAGGAGATGTACAGCAGAGTGTGGCCAAGCACTTTGGGGACATCTAACAAACCCATCGCCCGATGTAAAAAACCTCCCTTTGATTTCAAAAATTGCAAAAAAAAAGGGGGTCTTTTGGTTTTTTTTACCGCTTAAAACCCCAAAGGTTTTAAATGGGGCCGAAAGTCATTTTTTAATCTTTATTTTTTTCAGATCCAAATTTATATTAATTAGTTATTTTAATATACAGTCAATTTTATTTATGCGATTTATATTTTTTACACATGGTGATAAAAAAAAATTTTTTTCCTTAATTTTAAAAATTTATTTTCACTATTATTCATTAAAAATATAAGGTCATATTCCCCACATGTCTATACCGTTTTTATCAATTGTTATTGTCCACAATTTTTGGGGGGTGGGGCACATTAAAACTCTAGAGCAACCCCCCTTTCTTCACATTTATTTTTTTTTTTTTTTAAACATATTTTATTGGGGACAAAAAACGAAAAAATACACGAGCCAAAATCATTCTTTCAACAGAAAATTTTTTACTTTGTTTATTTTACAATGATAATACATTTTTTACATCATAGACATGTAATAAAGCAAAGTATTAGTAACATTTATGTTTGTCCTTTTTCTCGTCCCAAATTTTGTCGCGAACTTAAAATAATATGACAAGAATCGAGCAGACACGTTTAGTAACCCCCCGAAATTGTGAATCAAAACCCAACTTAGAACAAAAACCCGCAGGAAAAAAGTAAGAAAATTGGCGGGTTTCGTCCTCAGCACGGAAAAGGTAAAATGGGCGGAAAATCAATGATCTGTGATGGTGAACTACGGTTATATTTTGTCCCATAACAAGTCAGGCTATGCAAATTTTTCAGTCTACCCAAAAACCCCCCCTGGGCCACCAAGGTTTTATGGAAAACATTAACTAACCTCTCACCTATTGGTTTTTAAAACGTTTCCCAAAAAAAATTCTCACTTCCTGAAAAAAATTCCCAGTCACGTTTCCTTATGCTTCGTATTAATTTATCTGCAAACCATATATCTTGTTTTCTCAATTAAAAACGAGATCTCCGGAACCTTATTTTCCAGCCCAAAAGACGCAGAATTTCTTTTTGCACCAACAAGCACATTAATTTTAAAAAACTCAAATGTAAGTCCCCCACAGATGCACTAAGATTCCCCCTTTACTGGTCTAATCCCACGTTTTACATCATTTTCGGGATTAGAGGTGCGTCCCTAATCTATGAGCACACCACTTATTTGGGGTAAAGTAAATATATCCTGTTTTTCATAGTGAAATATAGGATCTAAACACTTCCCGTTGGGCAATGGAGTTTATCCGTCTGTGCGCTGATAAAATCACGATATGTAAAGTGAATGGCCCCCCTTTTTTTTAGAGGTTAGAGGCTTCATGAGCTGCTGGGATTCATCAGTGCACCTCTTACTTCAAGAGCGCCCCCTATCTCTTTTGAAACAAGCGCTGTTCTGTTTCCTATAGAATAACATGAGATCAAAATGCCGATTGGTCAATTCAAGCTTCCCTCCGTCTTTCAACCAATCAATGATCAGGTACATTTGAGCCTCTTGATTGGATGTTCTATTCTCCATAGAAGTCTATGAGACAGAAGTAGCTCTCTGCCCCATTGGTTAAATTGAACCTCCCTCCTTTTTGTGTCGGCCAATCAGCTTCTTTCTTCATTCCCATCCCCGGGATTTAAATTTCTCACTGGTTCTTTTTACCGCCAAGTGATCTGAATGTATTGTATTAACAGCGCCGATTGGTTAGATAGTAAACCAATCATATCTGTTTCTGTCTTTTAAATATAAATGTGTTTTCCATGATGTTTTTTAAGTGACGCTGTATTATCTGAGGAAGTGCCGGTTCAGGGCACGAAACGCGTTATGTGTGTTACGTTTTTATGCCAAAGCTAGCACCTTTTGCATCTTTTATGGAATAAATATATCCTTTTCTCATTCAAAGATTTATTGAAATAGCATAGGTGATACAACAGTAACGGTAGTAATGACATACACAGCGTCAATAAGGTTCAAATACATAAGCATATGTAACCATATGATATGTAATGCGTAAGAACACAGTTGAAAAAATATTGTAAGGATAGGGAAAGGTCACTGAGTGGAAAGAAAGCCATATCATGAGTGTACATACATAGGTAGAAATACCTTGAATGAAATCTTAGTGACAAAGGCCTTTAAACATAGTTGGCAACTTTTGAAAATGAAAAAGCAGGAGACTTTAGTGGGCGGCGCGCGTAGCGCCCCGCGGCAAAAATTTGCATGGACACGCCCATCTTGTCGGTATGCCACGCCCCTTCAAAAGCCACACCCACTCCACCTAACGCATAACGGCTTTTGGGAAAAAAGCCAGGAAAAATGCCCTTATAGCAGGTAGTAGCCCCCCATAACCAGGTTTGTGCCCCTTACAGGCAGGTAGATGCCCCCTTGTAGCCAAGAAAATGCCCCCTCGTAGCAGGTAGAGCCAAATTTGTAGCCAGAGATGCCCCCCCTTTGTTAGCCAGGTAGGTGCCCCCATTGTTAGCCGGGAGGTGCCCCATTGTTACCAGGGAGTGCCCCATTGTTTGCCAGGTAGTGCCCCCATTGTAGCCAGGTAGTGCCCCCTCTGTTAGCCAGGTAGGCCCCATCTGTTAGCCGTAGTGCCCCCCTTGTTCCAGATAGTGCCCCCCGGGTTTTCCAGGTAGTGCCCCCATTGTTTCCCAGTAGTGCCCCCCATTGTTTGCCAGGTAGATGTCCCCATTCTGTTTGCAGGTAGATGTCCCCTTTTTTGCCAGGTAGATGTCCCCTCTGTTGCCATGAAGTGCCCCTCTGTTGCCAGGTAGATGTCCCCCTGTTGCCAGGTAGTGCCCCCTCTGTTGCCGGTAGTGCCCCTCTGTTGCCAGGTAGTGCCCCCTTTGTTGCCAGGGTAGTGCCCCTTTGTGCCGCCAGGTAAATGCCCCCTTTTGTTGCCGCCAGGTAGTGCCCCCTCTGTTGCCAGGTAGTGCCCCCTTTGGTTGCCAGGTATGCCCCATTGTTGCCAGTAGTGCCCCCTTTGTTGCCGCCAAGTAGTGTCCCCTCTGTTGCCAGGTAGTGTCCCCTCTGTTGCCAGGTAGTTTTCCCTCTCTGTTAAACCAGGTAGAGCCCCCTAAAGCTAATAAAAATAAAATAATAAAATCCACTACCTTACCAGGCTCCTGCAGCGCGGCCAGCTCCTGCCCGATCTCTTCAGCGGGGCAGGGGAAGTGAGAACAGCCGCGCGTACTTCCCCTGCGCCGCTGACCTGTATTGACGGCGCAACAACACCCGGCGCCGGACATACAGGTGGAGGAGGGAGAGGGGGCGATCCCTCCTCCCTCCTCCCCGCACCCGTGAGACCGGGGGGCGGGTGAGCGGCTACTCTTGCGCCGCGGTAAATTAAAGGACCCCCCGCTGCCTGCTGGCGGCGGGGGGAATGCCAACTCCCCCCCCGGGAGGGCGGGAGGGACCCCAAATAGCGGGACCCCCCCGCCAAAACCCGGGGGAGTTGGCATGTATGCCTTTAAATTAACTACCCTTTGGAGGGAAAAATAAGGTTAGGGGGAGAGACGAGCAAGGTGAGGAGGAAATGGGGGGCAGCCAGGGGACCCAATTTGGGGGGAGGAGGATAGGGTCTGTATACCCAAACTATTGCCCCAGAAAGGGAAAAGTAAGTCCTCTCAAAAGAGGCAACAAAAATAGGTAACTTTTAAAAATGAACTGGGGGAAAGGGGAAAACCCGTCGAAGCCATACGTCCCCCCCAGCCCAGTGGAAAATTCAGGAGACCCCCCAAAAAAATCCGAGGACCCCCCTATATTAAAAGGGGGAGTTTGGTCAGAACTACAGAAAATGAACCAGTCATTCGACCCCAAAGAAAAACTTTTGCCTTCCCGGGATGTGAGTCACATGTAGTTCCCCCATCCTAAAAACCGGGTGCACCCCCCTTTAAACCAAATCCGTAATGTAGGAGGAAGAAAAATAAAATCCCTTTTTTTTCCAAAGCCGCTACCACGAGGGGGCTTTATTCTTGAAAAAGAGCGCCCGGTACCTTTTAAAGTTTCATTTTCTGCTGTATAATAGGACATCATCAGGGAATTTGGGCGGTGACACTCTCGCCTTTCTATTGCCCGCGTAGTAAAATATGAATCATGGGGATGGGCCGGGACAAAATCTCAGCTCTGCTATAAAGCTGTGTTTTTACTTTGGACATCACCGGGGGGTGGACGGTTTTGGGCAGTCTCGCTCTGTATAAAGCTGCTGTAGTACATTTGGGCATATCAGGGGGGGAAAGGTACACTCTCAGCTTTGCTATTTCGCTTTTTTGTATAATGTGACTCATCGGGGGATGGACGGTGACAATTTTCAGCTCTGTATTAAAAGCTGCGTTTACATAGGACACACCGGGGGATGGACGGTGCCCGTCTCGCTCTGCTATAAAGGCTGAATTTCATAGGGCAACATCAGGGGATGGCTTTTAACCACTCTCAGCTCTTCTATACGCTGCAGTAGTACATAGGAAAATCATCAAAGGGGGTGGACGGTGACCCTACAGGGTTGCTAAAAGCACTGTATTTCATATGACAACCCTCGGGGATGAACAGTGACACTCTCAGCTCTGCTATACGCTGCTGTAGTACATAGGACATCATCAGGGGATGGACGGTGACACTCTCAGCCTTTCTTAAACGCGCTGTTTGTACATATTTACCCTTTAAACAGGGGAGGGGCGGTTTAACTCCGCTTGGGTTTTACGCCCGCTGTAGTACTAGGACAAACAAACGGGGATGGGGCGGTGACACTCTCAGCTCTGCTATAAGCTGCTGTAGTACATAAGACTCACACAGGGGGTGGACCCGGGGGCACTCCCCAGCTTTTGCTTTAAACCCGCTGTAGTAACATAGGACATCCCTTGGGGGGGGACGGGGCCCCCCCAGCTCTGCTATTAAAGCGCGTTTTGTACATAAAACAACCTCCCGGGGATGGACGGTGAAACTCTCAGCTCTGCCCTTTTTGCGCCTTTTAAGTACATAGGACATCATTGGGGGATGGACGGTGACACTCTCAGCTCTGCTATAAGTTGCTGTAGTAAATAAAGGGCAAACATCAGGGGATGGACCGGGGGGACACTCCCAGTCTGCTATTCGCTGCTTTTAGTAAAATAGGGCCCTCATTTAGGGGGAAAGGACGGTGACACTCTCAGCTCTGCTATACAGTGCTGTAGTACATATGACATCATAAGGGGATGGACAGTGACACTCTCAGCTCTGCTATACGCTGCTGGGAGTTATATGACAACATCAGGGGGGTGGAGGTACAAATCTCAGCTCTTTCCCATACGCTTTCTGTAGTACATATACATCCCAGGGATGGGGCGGGGACACCCTCCCGCTCTGCTATAAAGCTGCGTAAATACATTTGGACATCATCAGGGGGGTTGGGGCGGTTGGGCACCTCAAACTCTGTTTTACGCTGCTGTAGTAAATATGACATCATCGGGTGGAAAGTGGGCACTCTCACTCTTTCTATACGCTGCTGTAGCACATGTGACATCATCGGGGGATGGACGGTGACACTCTCAGATCTGCTATACACTGCCCGTTTGTACATAGGAATCTTTTGGGGGGGACGATGACACTCTCAAACTTTGTATAAGCTTTCTGTAAATAAAAAATGGGGCATCATCAGGGGAAAGGACGGTGACACTGCTAAGGGTCTGCTATACGTTTCTTTTAGTACATAGGGCCTCATCGGAGATGGACGGGGAAAACTCTCAGCTCTGCTTTTTCCGCGCTGTAGTACATATGGGCAACAACAGGGGGAATTTTGGGGGGGTGACACTCCAGCTTGGGTATACGCTGCCCGTAAATACATAAAGGACATCATTGGGGAGGGGCGGTGACACTCTCCCGCTTTTTGCTAAAACGCTCTGTTTGTACTTTGGACATAAACAGGGGATGGACGGTGACACTCTCAGCTCTGCTTTTCGTGCGTAGTACATAGGGCACATTGGGGGATGGGCGGTGGGCACCCCTCAGTCTGCAAAAAGTTGCTGTAGTACATAGGGCATCATCAGGGGGTGGAGGTTTACAAAACTCAGCTCTGCCCATAAAGCTGCTTTTAGTAAAATAGGACATTCCAATTTTTCCCCCGGGATGGGGCGGGACACTCCCCAACTCTGCTATACGCTGCTTTTAGTAATAGGACAAACATTTAGGGTAAAGGACGGTGAATTTTCGCTCTGCTATAAAGCTGCTGTAGTACATAGGAAATCTTTGGGGATGGACGGGACCTCTCGCTCGCATACGCTGCTGTTTGTTTCATAACATCATTCCGGGGATGGACGGGGAAAACTCTCAGCTCTGCTATCGCTTCTGTAGTACATATGACAAACCCTAAGGGGAAAGGGGGCCCCTCTCAGCTCTGCTATAAAGCTGCTGGGAGTAAAAATATGACATCATCAGGGATGGGGGCGGTGACACTCTCAGCCCCCTGTATAAAGTGCTTTTAGTACAATTGAATCACAGTTGATGGAAAAGGTGACACTCTCAGCTCTGCAATACGTGCGTAGTACATAAGACATCCCTCAGGGGATGGACGGTTTACACTCTCAGCTCTGCCCATACGCGCTTTAAATACATAAAAACATATCAGGGGGTGGACGGTGACACTCTTTAGCTCACTATCCGGCTGCTGTAGTAAAACCCAGGGCATCATCGGGGATTGGGCGGTGACAAACCCCCAATCTGCTATACCTGTGTAGTAACATAGGAAAAATCTTTAAGGGGATGGACAAATGGGCACTCTCAGCTCTGCTATAAAGCTGTTTGGGAGTACATAGGAAATCATTTGGGGAAAGGGGCGGTGACACCTTTAGCTCTGCATACGCTGCGTAGTAAAAGGGGCATATCAGGGGATGGACGGTGACACTCTCAACCCTGCTATACGCTGCTGTAGAATGTGAACACATCAGGGGATGGACGGTGACACCACAGCCCTGAATAACCCCTGCTTTTAGACTAGGACATCATCAGGGGTGAACGGAGGGGCACCTCGCTTGCTTTTACGCTGCTGTAGACTTTGGACATCCATCAGGGGAAAGGGCATGAACCCCTCAAACTTTTGCATACCCTGCTGTTTTACATATTTACTCAAACAGGGGGGTGGGTGGGGATAAATCTCTTTGTATACCTGTGTAGTACATATGGGCATCAATCCGGGAGGCGGTGAAACTCTCCCATGCTTTCCTTTTTTTTTTTGTACATAGGACAAACCCTCGGGGGGTGGACGGTGACAACTCAGCTCTGCTATACGTGCTTGGGGTACATAAGACATTTAAACATTTATGGGGCGGTGGAAACTCTCAGCTCTGCTATATACGCTGTAGACATAGGGCATAAAAGGGGATGGACAGTGACCTCTCACCCCTGCAAAACGCTGCGTAATTTAAAAGACTTTATCAGGGGATTTGGGTTTGGGGCATCTCAGCTCAGCTAACCCCTGCTGTTTGTAAATATGACCAAACATCAGGGGTGGACGATGCACTCTCAAGCTCTTTCTATACGCCCGCTGTAGTACCCAAAAGGGCAAAAATCGGGGGTGGACGGTGGGCAAAACCCCACTCTGCTATAAAGTGCTGTAGTACAAAGGGCCCTCAACGGGGGATGGGAAAAGGGACACTCCCAGCTTTTGCTATTCGCTGCTGTATTAAAAAAGGACATCATCGGGGGATGGCGGTGACCTCTCAGCTCCCGCTAAAAGGCTTTCTTTTAAAACTAAAAAACATCAACGGGGGGTGGGATGGTTTACGCTTTTTCACTCCCGCTATAGGCTCTGTTTGTACATATACATCATCCCGGGGTGGACGGTAAGCCCCTCAGCTCTGCTATTTCCCCCGCTGAGTATATAGGAAAATAATTTGGGGGGTGGACGGGGGACACTCTCAGCTTTTGGGTATTCGCTTTCTGTAGCATTGGGGCATCAAACGGGGATGGCCGGGGGGGGCACCCCCAGCTTGCTATAGGCGCTGTAGTGCTTTTGAAAAACATCGGGGTAAAGGACGGGGGCCCCTCCAGGGTCTGCTATATAAATGTGATACATAGGACATCATCAGGGGATGGACGGTGACACTCTCAGCTCTGCTAAACCTGCTGTAAATACATTTGGAATTTTTCGGGGGATGGACGGTACACTTCAGCTTGCTATACGCGAGTAGTACCTAGGACCTTATCGGGGATGGACGGTGACACTCCACTCTGCTTTTACGTGCTGTAGTAAATAGGATATAAACTGGGGGTGGAGGCCCGGGCACTCTCCCCGCCTGCTTTTACCCTGCTGTTGGTTAAAATAGGACATCATCAGGGGGGTTTGGGCCCTTTTAAACCTCAGCTCTGCTATATTGGGTGCTGTATACATGTGACATAAACGGGGAAAGGACGGGGACAAAGTCAAACTTTTGCTATTCGTCTTTAGTACATTTCAAATCTCGGGGAAAGGACGGTGACGCCCAGCTCTTTCTATACGCCCGCTTTTGTACATAAGACATCAATTTGGGGATGGACGGGTGACACTCTCGCTTGCTATACGGCTGTAGTAAAATTGGGCATCACGGGGGTGGACGGTGACAAATCTCAAACTCTGCATAAGCTGCTGTAGTACTAGGAAAAAATTAAAGGGATGGGGCAAATGACACTCCCCAGGGTTTTGTATACAGTGCTGTAAATAAATAGGGGCATCATCGGGGGGTGGACGGTTATAACTCTCAGCTCTGCATACGGGTGGTGTAGTCCCTGGACATCATAGGGGATGGGCGGTGACACTCTCAGCCCTGTAAACCGCTTGTAAAAACATGTGACCCTTACAGGGGATGGACGGGGGACACTCTCAGCCCTGCTATACGCGCGGGAGGTTTTTAAAGGGAAACATTTAGGGGATGAAAGGTGACACTTAGCCTGCTTTTACGCTTTCTGTAGTTTCATAGGACATCTTTAGGGGATGGGGCCCCGTTTACACTCTAGCTTGCTTTTACGCTTTCTGTACTACATAGGACATCATCAGGGGGTTGGGCGATGACAAAATCTCAGCTCTGCTATACGCCCTTTTCCCCCGGGAGTAAAATAGGAAAAACATCCGGGGGTGGACGGGACCCTCTCCCCTTTGCTATTCGCCCGCTGTTATACATAGGACAAAAAATCAGGGGATTGGGCGGGTGACACTCTCAGCCCTGGCTTTACCCCTGCTGTAGTACATGTGAAAAATCTCGGGGATTGGGAAGGGGACACCTAAGCCCTGCTTTAAGCTGCTGTAGTACAAGGGGCATCATCAGGGATGAAAGGGGGAACTCCAGCTTGCTTTTACGTTTCTGTCTTTCTTTGGACCCTTAAACAGGGGGTGGACGGTTACACTCTCAACTCTGCTTTACCCCTGCTGTAGTAAATTTTGGACTTTATCAGGGATGGGCCCATGCACTTCACCCCTTTCTTTTAAAGCTCCCGTAGGTAATAGGACATAAACAGGGGAAAGGGGCGGTGACCTCTCAGCTTTTTGCTTTTTATCGCTGTAGTTAAAATAGGACTTTAAACGGGGGGGTGGGCAGTTTTACACCTCAGTCTGCTTTTACGTGGTAGTACCCTTTTTGGGCATCATCAAAGGGGGGGATGGTGAACTTCAGCTCTGGATACGCTCTGTTTTTTTCATATGAAAATTATCAAGGGGATGGCGGGGGACACTCTCAGCTTGCTATACGTGCTGTTTGTACTTTGGACTTAATCGGGGGTTGGGCGGGGGACCTCTCAGCCCCTTTCTTTTTGCTGCGGGGTTTCAAAGACATCATCGGGGGAAAGGACGGTGACACTCTCCCGCTCTCTATAAAGTGTGAAATACATTTGGACTCATCGGGGGTGAATGGTGACACTCTCAGCTTTTGCTTTTACGCTCCCGTAGTTAAAATAGGACATCTTTGGGGGGTGGACGGGGGGACACTCTCCCGCCCCTTTTTAAAAGCTGCGTAGTACATTTGGACATCATCGGGGGTTTAAAGGTGACACCCCTAAACTTGCTATAAAGCTGAGTAGTTTCCTAGGGCATCATTGGGGGGTGGGCGGGGACACTCCCAGCTCTGCTATTAGGCTGCTTAGTTTAAAAGGACATAAACGGGGGTTGGGGTGGTGGGGCACTCCCAATCTTTCTATACCCCCCTTTTTTTTCTGTTGTAAAAATGAAATCATCGGGGGGAAAGGACGGTGAAACTCTCGCTTGCATAAAAAACGCTCTTTATACAAAGGGCTTTATCAGGGGATGGACGGTGACCCCTCCCCAGCTCTACTTACGCTGCTGTATAAAATTTTGGAAATCATCGGGGATGGACGGTTGGGCACTCCCCAGCTCGGGTATTCCTGTGTAATACATAGGACCTTTATAAGGGGATGGGCAGTGACAATCTCAGCTTGCCTTTTGCTCTTTAGTACATGGGCATCATCGGGGATGGGCGGGACACTCTCAGCTCTGCCCATACGTGCTTATAGTACATAGGGGGCATCCCTCAGGGGAAAGGAAGGGGAAACCCCTCACCCCGCTATACGCCCGTGTAGTACATAGGACATCATCAAGGGGTTTAACGGTGCACTCCAGCTCTGCTATCCCTGCTTTAGGGACATAGGACTTTTAGGGGGTGGACAGTGGGCACACTCAGCTTGCTATACGCTGCCCGTACTAATAGGACAAACTTTAGGGGATGGACGATGACATCTCAGTGCTGCTATAAAGCTGCTGTTTGACTTTGGACTCATCAAGGGAAAGGGGGCGGTGACACCTCGCTCTTTCTATTTTGTGCTTAGTACCCTTGGACAAACATCAGGGGATGGACGATGACACCCTCAGCCCCGCTTTACCTGGGGGTGTACAAAAGGGCATCATCAGGGGGGGACCGGTGACCCCTCCAAACCTGCATACGTGCTGTTTGAAAATTGGAAAATCATCAGGGGATGGACGGTGACACTCTCAGCTCTGCTATACGCTGCTGTAGTACATAGGACATCATCAGGGGATGGACGGTGACACTCTCAGCTCTGCTATACGCTGCTGTAGTACATAGGACATCATCAGGGGATGGACGGTGACACTCTCAGCTCTGCTATACGCTGCTGTAGTACATTTGGGCATCACAGGGGATGGACGGTACCACTCTCAGCTCTGCTTTTACGCGGGTGTAGTACAAAGGCATCACGGGGGAAGGACGGTTTACACTCTCGCTCTGTATAGGCTGCTGTATAAATAGGGCATCAAACAGGGGATGGACGGTGACCCCTCCCCAAAACCCCGCTATACGGGTGCTGTAAATTTAAATGGACAATTTACAAGGGGAAGAATGGGGAAACTCTAAGCTTGCTTTTACCTGCTGTAGTACATAGGCAAACATCAGGGGGTTGGGCATGACACTCTCACTCTGCTATACGCTGCTGTTTTCATAGGACAAAAATCAAGGGGGTGGGCGGGAAAACCCCCCAGCCCCTTTTTTAAAAACAGTGCGGGAGAAAATAGCACATTCATTAAAGGGGGTGGAAAGGGAAATCTCACCTGCTATACGCTCCCCGTAGTACAAAAGGGGAAAACATCAGGGGATGGACGGTTACACTCTCCAGCTCTGCATAACAGTGCTTTAAGTACATAACACATCCTAAGGGGATGGACAGTGAAATCTCAAACTTTTGCTATACCCCCTGAAGTACATAGGGCATTTTATCAGGGGATGGACGGTGACACTCTCAGCTCTGCTATACGCTGCTGTAGTACATAGGACATCATCAGGGGATTGGGCGGGGACAATCTCAGCCCCCTGTTTACGCTGCTTTGTACTTTGGACATCATGGGGGGTTTGGGCGGGGAACCCTCGCTCTGCTATACCCCTTCTGTATTTCAAAAGGGGCAATTTATCAGGGGAAAGGACGGTGACACTCTCAGCTCTGCTATACCCTGCTGTTGTACATAGGACATCAAACGGGGGGTGGGCGGGGACCCTCAGCTCTTTCTAAAACCCCTGTGTAGTACATTTGACTTGGCCCCGTGTTGCGGTGTTTAGAGCTGATGGACACTAGGGGAGCATGGTCGCCAGTAATCAGATTCCATCAGGTGGGGGCTGGGGGAGGCCATGAAACACAATGGAAGCAACAAATCCCCAGAGGAGAAAACCTGGAGACATTGGAGAGAAAAATGAGGGGGAAAGAAGGGGGGCTATCCCGTGTGGGCCCCCGCAGCAGTGTTTAACAAGACCCCCCCTGTAAAATTTTTTAATGTCCCGGGACCACCTGACAAACCTCCATTGGGGCCCTGTATAAATTTTTTTAACCAAAACTGACACCTCCTATGTGGGGCCTCTGTATAATGTCTGTACCACACTGACACCTCCTATGTGGGCTCCTGTATAATGTCTGTACCACAATGAAAAACCCCCCCTAGTGGCCTCCCGTTAATGTCGTACCAAAACTGACACCTCCTATGTGGGCCCCTGTATAATGTCCCGTACC
>JAODAL010018260.1:0-75238 GCA_025379985.1 Phyllomedusa bahiana
TTGGAAAAAAATAATCCTGCATATTACTGTAAAGGAATTAGCTAGGAACAGCAGAGCTGATCTATCAATCACTGCTATAGAACGACCCATAGCCTGACGAGGAACTGTGAGTCTGAAGCTGCTCCTTGAAAGCAGTACAGCAGTTACTGCCTTGAGCGCGCCCTGCATGCAAGCCACAAGCTTCGGTACAGTGTGACACAGAATATGCTGGAATTGGAAATCAGTGGCAGGAAAATCTGCTTTCGATATGGGATAGTCTTCAAAGTTCAGGGAGGTTTCACTGCAGTTTATAATACTCCTTGTGTTTAAATTGTTATGGCAAAATTTCATATAAACTATAAAATGTTATGTATACTTTGAAAATTATATAGTCTTAAGGCCTAATGCATATGAATGTATTTGTTACCCAAAATATAGTAACAGTCACCCGTTCTAGGCTGATATTATACCTCCATGGGCCGCCAAGCTTCCCTTATTTTTTTGTGCGGTAAAGTGCATTGGTAATTTACCACAGAAGACCTAAGTGCCATTGTAGTGAACAGTGTCTACCAAGATCCATTTCACAAAAGGCTGAAAACAGGCCGCAGCTTCCTATCTGCTTTAGTTTGATCCTACTTGTCAGGACAAACCTTTTCCTGTGGCAAGCATGATAGACTTCAATGTACTCCTCCATCTCTTTTAGGGCAATTGGCGAAAGAACTGAAACAGCAAGATTGCCTTCAATATGCCGGCGTCTGTAACCTGGCCATGGCGCGGTAAGTAATGTACTATTTCCTGAATTTGTTAAAGTGGTTTTCCTATCATGTACGTTTATGGGATGTCATTAGGACCCTGAAAGTCTCCGTTTATAACAGGTGATAGAAACCCTCCATTTATTTCAATGGTAAGGGTATGTTCACACGACGTTTTTCAGATCCGTTTTTGGATCCATTTTTCAGACCCAAAACGGATCCAAAACTGTATCTAACATTGTGCAGTTTGTTTTACATTGGTTTCAATGTAAAACACGCATGGCCACATAGACGAGGGATCATTGCTGCGTTTACTTCCATCTTTTCGATGCACTTTTCGTATCCGTTTTAAGAATTGACATGTCAATTCTACTTGCATTTTCGGCAAGTGATATCCCATTAGGAAACAATGGGATGTGCTTTTGGAGCCTGAAAAACGGATCCAGAAGCGCAAGATACTTTTGGGTACGTTTTGGATGCGCTTTTCATACGAAAAGCGCATCCGAAAAATGCATTGGATTACAATTTGAAGTGTAATATACTAAATCACTTTTTATATATATTGAATGATATAAAAGCAGTTTTTTAGTATAGAATGGGTGTTTATAGAAATTATAGGTGTTTTTAATAATAAATTTATTAAAGTTTTAGATAAATAGTTTATTAAAGAATGTTGAGTGGTTTTAGTATTATAAACATTAATAAATGTATTATTAAAAACTTCTATAATTTCTATAAACATCCATCCTATACTAAAAAACTGCTTTTATATCATTCAATTTATATAAAAAGTGATTTATAAGATTAAACGCATGGAAAATGCTGTTCGCTCCCTCTATTGGGCTTCCTCTGAAACGCATGGAAAATGCTGTTCGCTCCCTCTATTGGGCTTCCTCTGAAACACATGTAAAATGCTGTTAGCTCCCCCTATTGGGCTTCCTCTTACAGTACTACCTAACCACTTTCCACTCTAAGTAAAAATTTAGGTCATTAGGTTACTAAAGTTCAAACAATTCTTCTAGATCAAATGAGACCTCTAGGGGCCGATTTAGTGTATTACACTAAAGATTCTACCTTTTCAAACTACAATCTCTGTTGATTGTATCATTTGTGAATAGTCTCAAGTTCTTTTCCTGCATTTTATCTAGTGTATATTCTATGACACAGTTGCAAGATTGTCTTCATGCCTACCCTAAGCACACTCCTTTTACAGGGTGTAACTGGAGATGAATGAAAAGCATGTATACTTTAAATATACTATGCACTTTCTATATACATTAGTGCTGCAATATGTAGGACACGCGATCGCATGCTCAAGTGCCTAGGAGGGACTAATTGGTACTGCAAAAAAACCCTTTTCCCATTTCCTGTATAAAAATATAATTGGTATTGCCACGTCCATAAAAGTTTGATCTAACACAGTAGTATGTTATTTATCCCGCATTGTAAACAGCATAAAAAAATCAATCGACACCAGAATTATGATTTTTGGGCCTCTCGCCTCCCACAAAAAGTAAACCATCACATTGTTCTAGCAGAGGAAAAATAAAAAGTTATTTGTGTCAATTTTTTTTTTTTTTTTTCTAAAAAAAAAAAAAAGTAAAACATAATAACTCATTTTGGTATCGTTGTAATCATACTGATACAGATAATGTGTTATTTATACCAAACAGTGGACTCCATAAAACAGAACCTCCACAAAAATGGCCCAATTGCCATTTTTTCACATATTACTGCTTGGGGAGGATTTATTATATGGTACTGTCATCCATTAAACATTACATCTAGTCCCGCAGAAAAAACAAACCCTTAGGGCTCGTTCACACGGCTTATTCTGGGACTGATTTCATCCGTATTGAGCGCCATATTTGCGCTCCAATACAGCTGAAATCAGTCCCAGACATTACGGTAATCCACAGTTCTCATAGAGAACTATGGATTCCGTCTCCTCTCCCTGCTCGCCGAATACGCCGAGGAGGGAGAAAGTGACATGTCAAATTATTTACGGCATGTACGCGCCGTGAATAATGAATGTCTATGGGGCCGCGAGCTGCCGTCCCCGCAATTATCACCGGCAGCCGGAGAAATATCCAAATTGTCAGGGCCGAAATATCAGTCTCACCCGCAAATTTTCACTTGCAAGCATTTTAAGCTTAGTCTGCAATCTTTCCTTAAGGGTTATGTTTCACAAACATGCATTTTATTTTGGGGCCGTTTTTTTAATACGCCCCGCAATCTACGCTATTGACTTCTGCAGTCCTCCCACCCCAATGTTTCGACTGGCTGTATATCAATGTCACTTCCTCTCCCCGCATTTCCCTTTTTTTCTTTGTTTCTTGCTGTATTGTCTAAGGGAGAGGAGGCCGTGAATCCATTGTTTTCTAATAAAAATACTAATGGGATTACGATTCAGGAGTGGGGCTTCTTGTCCCTACTGAAACGGGCAGTATGCGCTTAAAACTCTCAAAGTACGTTTACAGTCCATTTGTCGTTGTTGGGACAAGCCCGTGATTCAGATCAGTATGGCAGAAAAATTTAAAAGGCTCTTGGGGAAGGGTGGGGAGGAAGAACTACAGAAAAATTAAAATGGTTTTACAAGAGAGCTCCACCACCTTGCTCCAAAAATTCTGAACAGAGACATTTGGGGGGGATCAGAGATGGAGAGGGAGCCTCAAAAAACATCACTAATAAATTAAAAGTTCTATCTATGACAATGCCATCACACTGGTGACTTTGAACACCCCTTGAAAACTCACTGTCCTTTGAATTATCGATAATCAATGCTTAATCTAAAGCAATGATAGTTTTTTTTTTTTGTTGTCTATGTTATGTTGGAAACTGGGACTTAACCAGGCTGGAGATCTGCACAGGCTACTTTGTAATAATATATTAGAAGGGACCTTTGGAGTCGGATCGGGCCTATTTTGCAGATCGGAGCGCAAAAAGACCGACTACTCCAAAATATAAATTAAGTTGTACAGTTCATCAGGAAAGAGCAAGAGGCATTGGGTCCGGCAGTAGTTACGCTCCATATCTTCAGCTAATCACATGAGGAGTGTCAATTGATGAAAAAGAGAGAGGCAGAACAAGAACTGATACCAAGAGGAAAAAACCTGCTCAACTATGCAAACAAATTAACACCAAACTTTTTTCACCTGCTTTAATTACGTAGAGCATACATGTCTACAATGACTGTGGTGAGAATTTCCTTTTATCCAATGATTAGTTAAAGATCTAAGGCCCTTAGTAACGCTATTACCAAATAACGTTTAGTGTTGAGAGGCCTTTGTTCTAGTAGGAAAAATGAGTCTTACTACTGTGGTGTCAAAGTTATTGCAGGTTAGGGGCTACTTCTCAGAACCCATTCGAGCTCCCACCCAAAAGTTCCTGCTGTGTCTTGCATATACAATTTTTTATTTGTGTTTAAAGTCATATCCAAAAAATTAGTTTACACTGACAAGCAAAATGGTAACAATGTCTTGACTTGTGACTTTCAGGATCATATTCTCCATCCCCCTACAGCTTTGTACATGAGGTACTGTAATTTTATATACAGTCTCTTACCCTCTTATACATAATTTTCACTTGCAAATATTTAGATCTGCTTGTCCTGCAGTTCTTTCCTGTAACGCGTTTTTATGTTTTGTACTAAAAAAACAAAAAGTTAATTTTTACATTTTTTTTTAGTATTTTGGGGAAACCACCTTTGGTTTTCAATTTCTGCCTGAATCTTTGGGCTCTGGATCAATTCAAGCAAACTTGATAAAATCTGATCCCCGGTCTTTCCACACATTCCCAATGTTGGTGCAGAGGCTTGGATCAAATACAGCTTTTTTTTCAACTTCCCCAAGTGTTGAAAAGATCAAAAAATTGTTACCCTTTTTTTCTGTCAGTGTCTGTTCTACCTAAAAAAGCTGTTATTGTATCATAAGGGAAAAAACAGCCTGATGTTACCCTTTTATACAGTAAAGTTATCACTTAAACAGCGCCCCTGTATGAGGGAGTCAGGGGCGGGCTTTGGCTTGCCCCACTCCCACCGATTATAAGTGTGTTCTCACCATGCTCTTATACAGCGCCTACTCTTCAAAGGCAGCTTCACACTCCCACTTCTTGTTCAGGCTATGGGTGGTTCTACAGCAGTGATTGGCAGATCAGCTATGGTATTCCTGGAGAAGCCTCTCAGAGGGACATTGGTAATGTAAGGGTTTAAACAGCAGGGAAGAAGGCTACAGAACTCTTTAAAGTAAAGTGGTTTTGCCACGGTGAGTCCTTACCTTTTCAGCTCAGGGGAATTAAACAAAACATGCTGAGTCATGAACACTGAGGGGTGAGAGGGGGGATGAGCAGAGATGAGGTGCAGGGGGCATCTAAAAATTTTTCTCCCAAAAATAACTTACAACATGGATTCTCTATGCAGCAGACAGACTCATACACTGCACTTTCTCCACAGCCCCTTGAAAGCTCATTCATGTTCCCTGTTATCAGATAAGAAGTGCAAACACGCAAGCATGGTCAGATCAGCTCCTGTCCGTTTCCTGGTCGTGTCTAATGTAAACTGTCAGGAAACTAAGGGCATCTTAGTCAGGCTGTAGCTCTCACAGGCTTCACTTTTTGTAATCACATATATTTAGAAAAGTGATTAAAAACCCATTTTGGATGATCCCACGTCAACGTGGCAAAACCCCTTTAAGGTTATCAGTAAGAAAGATTAACAAGCTCCTGTGCTGCAGATAAGACACAGCAGGGAGTGACGTCAGCATCCCGGCCAGGGCTGCTAAAGCAGAGAGAGGTGCTCAGTAACCTAGGGAAGCTTGAGTACAAAGACAGGAAATAACAACTGCTCTAACTATGACTAAAAACAAAATTGGAACAGCAATGGGTTTGATAATAATCTTTATTTACCGTTGCCTACATGTGCTTATAATCAGTGTGGTGAGAATACTCCATTAAAGGGGTATTCACAATGATTAGCTTTAAATATTTAAAGAGCGCTAAATAAAGACTATTACCAAATACGTTGCAGCTTTGATTTGGCTTTGTTTAGTAGATAAAGGAGTTTTTATCTACTGCTGGTGTGCACAAGTTTTTCTTAGTTACGGGCTACCTCTCTCATTGATCCAGCTGCTCTGTCTGACCTTGGTGACTCACTCTCTGCTGAGTCTTGTCAGCTGCACAGGAGCTTGTTTATTAATGTTACTGACCAGCTTTAAAGAGAACCTGTCACATAGGTTACGCCCCCCTTGCTGAGGGCAGCACAAGCTAGTGTCAGACCTGCTGTTTCCAGCACTGTGCCCCTTATTCTGTAAGATGCTGGAGTTTTAGAGCATTTAATGCTCAAATCTTATAGATTATAGATAGATTGTAAGCTCTCACGAGCAGGGCCCTCACCCCTTGTGTCTCATTTGTAAGTACTTTTAATGTGTAATGTCTGTACGTTTACCCTCGAATTTGTAAAGTGCTGCGGAATATGTTGGCGCTATATAAATAAAGATTATTATTATATTCATGAGCAGATGTTAGCCCCACCCACCAAAGGCTAGCTCCGCCCACTGACAGTTATTCACATGTTTCTACCTATTCAAAGTAATAGGTTTATCAGTTGAGGTGGACGAGGCTAGCCTCAAATGACTCAAACTGGCTGAAAAGACATTAAATGCTCTAAAACTCCAGCATCTTACAGAATAAGGGACACAGCGCTGGAAACAGCAGGTCTGTCACTAGCTTGTGCTGCCCTCAGCAAGGGGGGCATAATCTGTGACAGGTTCCCTTTAACCCTTTACAGCTCTGCAGCCTTTATGCACTACATCTTGCAAACCACCTGCACTCATCTCACTGTAACAGGTTCAGCGAGGAATAGCAGAGCTGATATGCCAATCACTGCTATATAACTACCCACAGCCTGACCAGAAAGAGTGAGTCTGAAGCTGCTGAGACTCGGTGAAACAGCATGGTGAGAAAACCCCTTTAATGATTATATTCCAAATTTTTTTATTCTTAATGGCCCTTTTCATCTGGAAAAGTTTTATTTTCTGTTAAAACCAGAGAACAGGTTTTTCATTCTTCAGCGTCAGAACACGTGTTTCTGGTGCACGGCCTTTGACTTTATTGCAGCTTATGTTGTTTTTGGGGGGCTTGCAGTGTAATGTTCCTGCACCTTGTATCACTCCAGCAAGATGCTACTTGTAGTGATGTGTGGGGAGGCAGCTCACCTGGACACCTTTCATTGTGACTTGTTTTGTAGGTGTGAACAGACACTGTTCAATGCCCCGGGGGAAGCCATGGCTCTGACAGAGGCCGCCCGCCTGTTTGTGCAGGAAGAGAAGGAGACTCAACGCCTCAGGTGCCCAGGATTTGAGGAGCATTTGCAGGCTGCTATTAACTGCTACAGCTTTGCCATCAAGGTTGGTTCTATTGAACTTTTAGCTCACTTGGCCGACATATACTGAACTTGGGGTTCATGGTTTATGTAGTGAATTAATCTACATTAACCCCTTAAGCACAAGGCCTGAAAGGGCCTTAAAGGGGTTGTCTCACTACAAGGATTGCTGCTTTTTATTTTAAAGATCTTGCAAAAACAAGTCACTTTGCAATATACTGTATGTCCATTAACAGTGTCCTACCTATTCTGAGATATCCCCTCTTGAGTTCATGGTCCCTCGCATACAAGGCCTCCTACCCCACGGTGCTATAGCTACAGACCTGGCTTCTACTGCAGCCTAGTGGAAGCCAGTAAACACGCCCCTGAATTCAAAATGAAACCAAGAAAACAGGACTGAGGTAAGACGAAACAATGTAGTGAGACAACCCCTTTAATGACCAGCTACAGTTTTTATTATTTGCCTCACTGTGTTTCGACAGTTGTAACTTTTTTTAAGTGACGCGGTTGTGTGAGGACTTGTTTTATGTGGGGAAATGGTATTTTTAAGTTTACAAATTACTGCAGAATTTAAAAATTTTTTATTTTTTTTGCAGCTTGAGCATAAAGTGTTTTTCTGCATTTGTGTATTTTTTTTTTTTTTTTTACGCCATTCACATTTCACATTAAGTAACCTGTTAGATTAGTTCTACTGGTTATTACGATTGTGTAGGCTTATTTTAGTGTAATGTATGTACAATAATTTTTTTATTATTAAATATTTATTTTTATTTTATTTTTTCTACACTTTTTTTATGTTGTTTGTTTACTTTTTTTTAATCCCATTAGGGGATCACTTATTAAGTACTTTTTTTTTTTTTTTTACACTTATTAGCATATTCATGTACGCTAATATATGCCTATATGTTACCTTCTGTGTCAATAAGACACAGGCTGCTGTCAGGGCAGCACACAGTGTGCCCTGACACAGGCTTACTATGCAGACAGCTCTGGGGCTACTTAAAGGCATTGTGTCGCAATTTTTTTTTATTTTTTTTATTTTTTTGCAGTAATGTGTATGTTTTCTATAACCCTTTCATTCTCAGTTGGTGTAATTTTGATTGTGAGTCTGTAAAGAGAGTTATAGAGATTCCTGTGTGTGTGAGCCCTGCCCCCCTTCAGAGAGGGCCCTCTGCTCTGTGAATTGCACGACACTCAGGAAGCTGCCATAAAGTAAACACTGTAGGTAAGAGACTTCAGACAATTCCTGTCTGATTAGCTTCAGTGAGAGTCCTCCCAGAACCTCCCTCCTGTGAGCTCAGCTCTGCTCTATTGTCTGCAGGGAGCAGGGAACCATGATTGTGGAGCCCAGAGAAGCAGTTACTGAATGTCTGCTCAGCAAGGCTGCCAGAGAAGCAGCAGACAAGTGTCCGACGTGCCCTCGTTCCTAATAAAGTGATCGTGCTTTTGTCGCTAACGATTTTTGCACAATTCAAGATTTTTCTGCTAATTTTAGTTCTCTCGCTTCTGACAGATTTTACCGCAAGAATCATTTTTTGAACGGATTTTTGCCCTAAAATCCTTTTATTTACAGATTTTGGCACTAATAAAATTCTTTCGCTTCTGACGCAAAAAAATTCTTTTTTTTACGGATTTTGGCGCTAAAATATTTTTTATTGATTTTGGTGCTAATAAAGTTCTCTTGCTTCTGATGCTGAAAATTCAATTCTTCACGGATTTTGCCGCTAAAATCTGGTTGGTACGAATTTTGACGCTTAACTCCGTTTCTTTGCGGATTTTGACGCTAAGCTCCGTTTCGCTGCGGATTTTGCCGCTAAACTCCGTTGCGCTGAGGATTTTGATGCTAAACTCCGTTTCACTGCTCTTTCGCTGCGGATTTAGCCGCTAAACTCGGTTCGCTGCGGATTTAGCCGCTAAACTCGGTTCGCTGCGGATTTAGCCGCTAAGCTCCGGTTCGCTGCGGATTTAGACGCTAAGCTCCGGTTCGCTGCGGATTTAGACGCTAAGCTCCGGTTCGCTGCGGATTTAGACGCTAAGCTCCGGTTCGCTGCAGATTTTTGACCCCTAAGCTCCGTTTCGCTGCGGATTTAGACGCTAAGCTCCGGTTCGCTGCGGATTTAGACGCTAAGCTCCGGTTCGCTGCGGATTTAGACGCTAAGCTCCGGTTCGCTGCGGATTTAGACGCTAAGCTCCGGTTCGCTGCGGATTTAGACGCTAAGCTCCGGTTTTGCTGCGGATTTAGCGCTAACTCCGGTCGTCTGCGGACTAAGGCGCTAACCCCCGGTTCGCTGCGGATCTAGGCCTAAGCTCCGGTTCGCGCGAACAAAAAATTCGTTTCTTGCGGATTTAGGCGCTAAATCCGTTTCTTCGGATTTAGGCGCTAATAAAGGTTCCTGCTCTGATTGCGTTCAATTCTTCCCGCGGATTTTAGCGCTAAATCCGGTTCGCTAGCGGATTTTAGACGCTAAGCTCCGTTCGCTCGGATTTGACGCTAAGCTCCGGTTCGCTGCGGATTTAGGCGCTAAACTCCGCTTCGCTGCGGATTTGGATGCTAAGCTCACGCTCGCTGCGGATTAGGCGCTAAGCTCCGGCTCGCTGCGGATTTAGGCGCTAAACTCCCGGGTTTGCTGCGGATTTAGCGCTAAGCTCCGGTTCGCTGCGGATCTAGGCGCTAAGCTCCGGTTCGCTGCGGATCTAGGCGCTAAGCTCCGGTTCGCTGCGGATTTAGCGCTAAGCTCCGGCTCGCTGCGGGTTTAGCGCTAAGCTCCGGCTCGCTGCGGATTTAGACGCTAAGCTCCGGTTCGCTGCGGATTTAGGCGCTAAGCTCCGGTTCGCTGCGGATTTAGGCGCTAAGCTCCGGTTCGCTGCGGATTTAGGCGCTAAGCTCCGGTTCGCTGCGGATTTAGGCGCTAAGCTCCGGCTCGCTGCGGATTTAGGCGCTAAGCTCCGGCTCGCTGCGGATTTAGGCGCTAAGCTCCGGCTCGCTGCGGATTTAGGCGCTAAGCTCCGGCTCGCTGCGGATTTAGGCGCTAAGCTCCGGCTCGCTGCGGATTTAGGCGCTAAGCTCCGGCTCGCTGCGGATTTAGGCGCTAAAATTCTGCCGGACTCAAACACGTACCTAACAACTAGCAGTGTGACTTACATTGCATTTAATATGAAACAAGTATCGGTTTTCAGAAGAGTGATCTCTGATGGGTCTCATTGCTTCTTTCGGATCCGTCTTTTGGATCCGTTCCACGAATTTACATCGATTCTTGATGCGAAAGACGCAGCAGGAGCCCAATTATAAACTATGTGGAGTGATCCTGCTGCAGCCAACACACATCCAAACTCAGTAGCTGCATGCTGGATACATGTTGGATCTGTTTTAGATCCGATTGTTGCAGTGGTTTTGGATGCGATTTTCTGAACCAACATGGATCCATGAATGCAATAATGGGCTGTACATCCCCTTTTGTAGGGCAGAGTCACACCCAAAAAGTGCATCCAAAAATGCAGCGTCTTTCGGATGCAAAACGCAGCTGAGTGTTTGGATCCGTGTGGGATGCAGCAGGATCGCACCCCATAGTTTTACATAGGGCTCCTGCTGCCTCTTTTGGACCAAGATTTGACGTGTCACTTCATGGACCGGATCCGAAAGACGCAGTGCGACACACATCAGAGATCACTCGCCTGAATGCTGATGTGTGTTTCTAATAAACTGCAATGTGTAATCGCACTGCTATTTATTAGATAAAGTGCTTGGGTCCGTTTGGGGACTGACAGACGGACCCAAACACATATCCAAAAGTGTATGTAACACGGAGTCAAAGACGCTGTGTGAACATCCCCTAAATGTAATCACAATCTCACTCTGGTTCTTCCTTTTTCAGCTATGGATACACAGCAGCTCTGTATGGTGTCCTCAGTCACCAACAAAATGGATGTTCTACAGAGTCTACAATCCACATCCCCCTCCTTATGCACACAGGGGAGAGGGAGGCGTGTGAGGTTACCATCAGACCAGCCCACATTCACAGCAGTGCTGTAATACATGCTCTTTGTACATGAGACAAAATCTTTTTTTTTTTTTATGTGCTCCCTCTAGTGGCTAAGAGTGGGAAATATTGAAAATTGTTATGCATTTTTTAATATTTACCACAAATTGAATGGAAGAAAAAAAAATATACTAAAAATTTAGATAAAAATGAACACACAATATTTCATCAATTAAAAAATAAAAAAATGATACAATTCCTTAAGTTCCCAGGCTGACTGTACAGATGTTCCCCAGGCTACATCCGGGCACCGGGAGTCCCGATGACTCAATGGAGCAGGGGAATCCTCTTTGATTATGCCGTGCCGTGGATAGAGGGTTAATTGCTGGAGATTGCAGGTTTCTTTTGGAGGGGGAAGGAGATGGATTCTGTCTAGAGTCTGAGCACAGGAAACGAGGTGGAGGGGGCAGATAGAAGCAAATGAAGAGAAAGTATGTTTGTATGCAAAACACATTGCACACTTCTTTAAAACAAGGGTTTTCCAACACTTTCATAATCTCCCTACCACCTTCCACTGTTCCTAAACAGAAAATTAAGCCATACTTACCTTTCCCATTACCTCCTTTCCAGAGCTTAAGTCCCTCCCTGCCTCTTCCCGGTTCCTCGCTGATGCTGTCGCATTCATGGACCACTTGATGCTGCAGCCAATCACTGGTTTCTGTGGTCACCTGCCGGCATGTGACTGCTAAGGTCAGTGATTGGCTGCAACGTCATGTGATCTTTGAACGTGACATCATCAGTGAGGGATGAGCAGGGATACAAGAGTTGTGGCAGTGCTGGAACGGTGGTGATAGGAGAGGTAAGTATGGGTTCATTTTCTATTTTAGTGCAGTGGGAGGAGGTGGGGAGGATTTTACAAGTCTTGGAAAAACTCTTAAAGAGCATTTCAGGACTCTTGGTATAAAAATTATTTATGGAGTGATGACTTTAATGTTAATTTGCTTTATAGCATTGTCTACAATTATAAAGGGATGTATACTGTACATATGTCTTAACTATAAGGGTATGTTCGCACAAGTACCTATGCGCGCCACAAGACGCTGTGTGTTTAGAGGAATGCGCTGCTCAGCGTGTTCTTCTAAAGTGCAGGTGAGGGGGTCCGACCCCATTCGCTTTCATTATCCCTGCCACATATACGCCGGAAAGAAGGGTCATGAGACTTTTTTCCCTCGGTGTTAAATACGCGGCGGTGAAGATGGCAGGTGATCATAGCTCTCTAGGATAATCATGATTACCGTAATTAGTGTGCATATTTCGGGGCACATTGCAGCGCAATTACGCCCCGAAATACGCAGTGTGAACATTCCTTAAGGGACAATCGGACATATCGCATGTTATGGAGGTTAAGGAACTCAAGAACACATATCTTACATATTATACATTCTGCAGATACTACTCCTGATACAGAGAGCACTCCTGAGTGGATTTACTCACTATACTGGATTTTCTGTGGGTGTAGTAGTTCTTTTATTTCGTTATATTTACTCATCTTATCTATAAAGCACTTTCTACATTATAGGAAAGTTATTTTGGCTTCAACCTTTCTTGACCCTCAATTCATGTTTACCTAATCTTTTTTTCATTTGAGTTCTTGATTGATCCATGGTCATTGAGGTCCTCAAAAGTGGCAGGAGAGTCCTTCAGTATCTGAAACTCCCTGTACTCTGCTCATTGTGTAAACTTGGCACACAATGTAAGAGCATTAAGGTATTCATTTAAAGCATTGCTCAGTTAGCCATGTGTAATGGAGATTTCTGCTAGGACAGTGCTTACTTCTTAGGCTAGGTTCATATCTACACTATTTTTTCTGTCTCAATGACAGACACCATATTGATATCCTGGTGGACCCATTGTAATTAAAAGGGTACATTGGGCACCCATGGCTTCTGTTTTCACTGAACGGAACCTTCAACGCTGGTGTGAACCAAGCCTTAGAGGGGTCCCTTGACAATAAGGCTATGTTCACACGGCTTAAATTGGGAAGTATTTTGCCCCGTACTGCGCTCAATACGGGGCAAAGTGCGCCCGAGTCATTACAGTAATCCACAGTTCTCATAGAGAACTATGGATTACGCCTCATCTCCCCGCTCGGACAATACGCCACGGGGGGAGATAAGTGACATGTCAATTACTATCGGCGAATACGCGCCGCTAGTAATGAATGTCTATGGGGCCGGCGGGCTGCTTCCCCCCTCCCCCCCCCCCGCCCCGCGGGAGTCGGCGCGAGCTCCCGAAGTCCCCGCGTAATTACCGTGTGAACTTAGCCTAAGCTGATTACAAAGAGTCCCTTTTGCTAGCACTGAGCTGTAATCTATAGGAAAATCTGGCAGTAGGTGTTAACTTTTCCTGCATTGCCACCACTGGAGAAATTAAGTATTACACAGTATCTATTCAAATCAATGGGCTGACTGTGCATTGCAGGACAAATCAGGTCCTCCACAGCAAGAGACACTCTTTAAAACCATACTGGTAGGGAGGTGAGGGTTCTAAATAGAGGATGCCCATTGTTCTTTAAGAATTTTCTAGTAAGGTAAATAGAGATGGGTTTTCTGGAGTCAAAAGCCTCTTTATTTTACAACTTAAAGGGATTGTCCACCTACTAAGAAAATGAAAGGAGCAGCCCCTGGAGCCCCCAGTAAAACAAAAAAAAAGTATACTTACCTGTTCACTGAGCTGTTCATTTCCGAACAGCGCTGTAAACTAGTGGAAAATAATGTTGCAGCCAATTCGTGGCTGCGGCGGTGATGTCACCGTTCGGAAGTGAAGGCACGTCAACAGAAGTCCAAAACGAAATCCAGCTGTGGCGTCAGCATAATGTTATATTTATTCACGAATCCAGAGTACAGAAAAAAAGGTGCAAAGTTTTGACTCAAGTAAAGGAGTCTTTCTCAAGCATGCTGACGCCTTAGTTGGATTTTGTTTTGGACTTTTATGGGTGAGGGCTGGGCTACCCTCTGTTGGGCACTCTGGTGCCTATACCAGGACTGTGGAGTTGGAGTCGGTGCCTATTTTGCAGGAGTCGGAGTCGTCATAAAATGGACCCACTCCGACTCCCAAAATATATAATAAGTTGGTCCAGTTAGTTCGATACAGTGCAAAGAGCAAGAGGAGTTGGGTCCGGCCAGTGCTACTGCTGCCATATCTTCAGCCTTATCACATGAGGAGTATAATTGATGACATGGAGCAGGCAAAGCGCTGCCCCAGGGGAAAGATTCCGCTCCCAGGGCAAACAGATTTCAGAAAAATTTTTCACCTGCTTTCAAAGAAGTAGAAGAGTTCAAGCATTCATCAAAACTGACTGTACCTGTACCCTGACATTGTTAGAGATGTTGCCCCTGTGGTCACTGCATGGCCCCCAACCCAAGTTAGTGGAGAGAGGCCATTCTCAAGCCTAGAAATAATGAGATCAGCAGTGAGGTCATGTATGCAGGATCTGATGGAGGCAATACTATTTCTCAGAACAAATTCAGAGCCTCCACAAATATAGCTGCAGCTTTTTGCATATTTACAATTTTTTTGAGTTCTAAAGTCCTATCCAATAAATATATTTTACACTGACAAGCAAAATGGTAACAATTTTTTGAACTTGTGACTTTCAGGTTCCATATCTCACCATCCAATACAGCTTTGTACATGAGGCTACTGTAATTTTATATACAGCCATCTTGCCTATCTTATACATAAATGTGACTTGCAAGTATTTAGCATTTGCTTAGTTCTGCAGATTCTTTCCTTTAACTGCATTGTTACTGTTAATTCTTATTATTTTGTTAGTATTTGGGAAATCCACCTTTTGGTTTTCAATACTGCCTGAATCCTTCTGGGCTCTGAATCAGATTCAAGCATATCTTGACCAAAATCGGATCCCAGGTCTCTTCTACACATTCCCAATTTTGGTGCAGACTGGACTTGGATACAAATACAGCTTTTTCTTCAAATCTACCAACAAATGTTCAAAAGATCAAAACATTGTTACCCTTTTGCTTGTCTGTTTTACCTAAATATCTTGATTATTGTATCATAAGGTGATAAACAGCCGGATGTTACCATTTTGCTACAGTAAAGTTATCAATTAAACATGCGCCGTGTATGAGGGAGTCAGGAGTCGGAGTCGGGAGTTGAAGGTTTGGGAAATTGAGGAGTCGGAGTCGGGGCTTTGGCATGCCGACTCCACAGCCCTGGCATATACATATTCAATATATGGATATAGAGAGGACATCGGTGCTGACCAAAATTTAAGTTGTTATGGGCATGTCAACAGAAGACCGGTGAGACATGGCGCTGAAACTGGGGAGTGGATTGAGGAGAGTATAATTTTTTTTTAATTTTACTGCAGGCCCCAGGACCTTCTGCTTTCATTTTCTTATGAGGTGCACAGCCTTTTTAAGCGAACCTCCTATCCCTATAACTATAACTTTGTAACGGGAGGGCGGGGAGGTAGTTTCTCTGTGCATCAGTAAATGCTATATGATAAATACGTGTCTTCCTTGTTGTTTTAGGTTTATATTGAACTCAATCAGCCGGTCATGGCCGCCAGTTTATGTTTGGAGCTTGGGAATTCCCTTAAGGTATTTCATAATAATTTTCTTTTTTCTTGAAAAGCATCTAGACCACTTTTTGCAGTATTATTTTTAATATTCATTTGGTTTCTCATAATGCAATAAGCAACTTTCTAAATCAAATTTTTCTAAACTTTAAAATTTTCTTACCATTTTGGTGCTGTAGAGTTTTTGAATTCTTTCATCTTGCTGAATCTCAAACATGTCTGTCAAAGCTTTGCTCCTGCTTGTGACTGGCCCCCTGCTTTCCCCTTCCCTTCTCTCTGTGCTTGAGATAGTAGCAGGGAGGGGAGGGAGTCTGTACCCAGCAGATCGAGCTTGACAAGTAGGGGGAGAATCCAAGAAGGGCAGCTCACACAAGCTGTATATAAGAAGGAAAGTGCACACAAAGCAGTTTAGCTTATATAGAAGTATCCAGCACGCAGAAAGATATTTCCATAAAAAACATATTCAATTTTATGCAAACAATTTTTAAAATCAGGCAAATAACACTTACCAGATTAAAGCAGTATGCAGTGGTCAGTCAAAATTGAGACATGGAGATAGAATGACGCTAACGCGTTTCGGGCACAAGAACATGCATGCCCTTACTCATAGCAACAACACAAAGCAGTTTGCAGGGGGATATTCACTTGGTTGTGTACAAGTGTAAGAAAGCAGTTTTTGTCCCATTTGACAGCACAAGTTGTCCAGCTTGTGGCCTCAATTGTTCTGTTGAAATGATGGAAATCTCACAATAATCTTGTTGCAAGCCTCTGGGGTACATTGCGCGCTGTTGGATCTGTAAGATGAATACAGGGCAATACTTTGATTTGCACAATTTCAAAGTGTATTTTTTTTTTTTAGTTAGGAAACAAAACGATCTTACACAGGGATTGCACAGTAGAATATCGATCTTTGCAGACGATATAAAGCTCTGTAAAGTAATCAACACAATAGAGGATAATGTGTTATTACAAAGGGATCTGGATAAGTTGGAGGCCTGGGCAGGGAAATGGCTGATGAGGTTTAATACTGATAAATGCAAGGTTATGCACATGGGGAGGAAAAATCCATCACATGATTACATGTTAAATGGAAAAAAGCTGAGTAAAAGTGCCATGGAGAAGGACTTGGGAATCCGGGTGGACAGTAAACTTAATTGTAGCAGCCAGTGTCAGGCAGCAGCTGCCAAGGCAAATAGGATCATGGGGTGCATTAAAAGGGGCATAGATGCACATGATGAGAACATAATTCTCCCATTATACAAGTCACTGGTTAGACCACACATGTAATATTGTGGACAGTTTTGGGCACCAGTGCACAGGAAAGACATTGTAGAACTTGATCAGGTACAAAGGCGGGCAACAAAAATAATAAAAGGACTGGGTGGACTACAGTACCCAGAAAGATTAGCAAGATTGGGGTTATTTAGTTTAGAGAAAAGAGGCTTCGGGGGACATAATAAATATGTTTAAATACATCAAAGGTCAATATAGAGATCTCTCCCAAAATTTATTTATACACAGGCTGTATCTAGAACAAGGGGGCATCCTTTACGTCTTGAGAACGTAAGTTTCTACACTAAACATAGAAAGGGATTCTTTACTGTAAGAGCAGTGAGACTGTGGAACTCTCTGCCAGAGGAACTTGTCATGGTGAATTCATTAACAGAGTTCAAAAAGGGTTTGGATGCATATCTGGAGCGTAATAATATAACAAGTTATAGTGACCAGGATTCTGGAGAGGGGTGATTGATCCAGGGATTTTTCCGATTGCCAGATTGGAGTCGGGAAGGAATTTTTCTCTAAAATGAGGACAATTGGCTTCTACCTCATGGGGTTTTTTGCCTTCCTCTGGATCAACACTTTAGTACAACAGGCAGAACTGGATGGACGTCTCGTCTTTTTTCGGCCTTAAAAACAATGAAACTATTAAAAATTCTTTTTATTTCAAGAAGCACAACCCCCCCCCCCCCCCCCCCCCTCCCCCCAGCTCTTTGCAGTTACATAGTTGGATTATAGCGGAAACTATCACAACTGAATGACTGCACTGACCTAACTTTTCTTTAAAGGGGTTTTGCCATGACGTGCCTTATCTGCTAAGAATCAAATGTAAACAAGCCGTGCTGAGCTAAGAGAGAGAGAGACACAGCCAGAGCACAGAGCCATGCATAAGGGATCGTGTGAAATCTTCACTCAAATAATCAAACTACAACTAGTGGATTCTGTATACAAAAGAAAACACCTTTTCTCCACAGCAGCTTGAAAGCTCCTTCATGTTCTCTGTCATCAGATAAAGCAGGGATCTACTCAGATAATCACACTACAGCTAGTGGATTCTGTATACAAAAGACAACATATTTCTACCCGGTGCCTTGAAAGCTTCTTCAGCTCCCTTTCATCAGATAAGAAGTGTTCTCTGTGCAAGCCCGGCCAGCAGCTCTTGTCAGGTCGTATCTAATAGAAGCTTTTAAGTAACTAAGGGCAGGTAAGGCAGCCTGTAGATCTCTCAGGCTGCAATTTTTGTAATCACATATATTTAGAAAAGTGATTACCCATTTTGAAGGGTCCCACGTCAACATTATATCGTGGCAAAACCCCTTTAAGTGACTGAGTGAAATTGATGACCTTGTTATTCATATGGTTTAATCACATTATTATGACCACTCATCTTTGATGTCGGCAGTGCATAGCTGATCAAGGAAGTCACTGTGTTTGTGGGATGAGTTGCGATGGGTTTTATGTTTATTCATTGTGATAACAAAATGTGCATGAGTGACAAATAATTAATCCATATTGATGATGTGAGAGGTGAAAGTTAGATACAAAGCGGCATGAGGGTGGACCAAAACGCTATAGTGGAGTAGATCACCCCCAGAATGACCCAGGGGGCTACCATACGTGTGTGAACCCTATTGTTTATGGGGCTCTGAAATAGACGGATGTCACTGCACCGCTGCTAATAAGGTTGCATCGGCAGAACAGGCTTTAATTTTAACAGCAATATCGGAATTGGACGTCCACTGATTGGCACAGGGGTGTCTTCTCAAATTAATAATATTTTCTACTTCATCAAATGGATGGATGTCGGCATGTTAGGGGGGAAACTTTCCATAACAAATCTCCTGCAACCATTGCTGGAAGAACATAAGCTGGTGGTGGAAGCGTTATGGTCTCGGGAATGTTTCCATGGCATTATCTCCGGGCTCACTCAGCTATGTGGAAGGGTCTCCACTATGAATCCATCCTTGCAGATCAGGTTCTCCCATACATGGTGATTGCCTTCCCTGGGGTAAATGGCATTTTCCAGTAAGTGAATGTGACATGTTACATGGCTAGAAATGTCCGACATTGGTTTGAAGAGTCTGACCAAGATTTCCAAGTACTATCCTGGCCCCTAATTCCCCAGACTTAAACCCAAATTAGCATATGTGGGACCACCTTAATCGTTGTGTTAGCGCTATGGATCCTTCCCCACACACCATCCAGCAGTTGTGGGATGCAGTTGGCTCCAGATACTTGTGACAACCTACCGGGCTCTTATTGAGTCACTCCGAGCTCGTCTAACTGCTGTCCGGGCTGCACATGGTGGTTACGCTGGTTATTAGCTGGTGGTCATAATAATGTGACTTATGTACTGTCTCTTATGTGAAAATGTGCTTGTAAAGAAAATGTAGAAGGAAAAAGTGTCAATGTCTTCACTATTACAATATAAATTATCTTACGCTCGTTTGCTCCAACTGAAGTTTTCTGTTTTTCATGATCCAGGACATGAACAAGCTCGGTGAAGCTCTGGTTTACTTTCAGCGAGCAGCGGAGTTACAGTCGCAGGTCCCAATTGAATGTCTACTGTCTTTAGGATACGTAGCGTCCTGTAAGATCATGACACGTGAGTAACTACAAGCTACAATATTAGTTGTTAATACTTCTTATTAACCTGTGACGTTACTTCACATCTTTGATCTCCAGGTTTAGATTGGATGAATAGTTGCTTATGTAGCTATTTTTACCAGTTTCTTGGCGATGAATTCTTCATTAATTATATAACTGACTTGTTGTTGGGGTTTAAAGGGGTTTTCTCATGACATTAAATGGTCTTCAGAATAAGGGAGACAGTGAAAACAACCAACTTTGCAATGGGATGTAATTTGCAACGCTGTCTTGTTTTCACTGTCTCCCTTATCTTCGGTTTGTGTAAACACTGTTCCCCAGTGGCGGTCGGGTTCCACTTCCTTTCATTTCATTGGCTGACGGCTCTACTAATTTACATTCTGTCTGGCCCCTGGTCGTGTTCACGGGAGCGTGCATTCCTGCCTCTTTCACTCAGAATAAGGTCGGCAACATTTCACTCTGCACAGCCAGGAGCTGCACAGTAACCCTGCAGCTGCTTTTACAATCAGAATACAGCAGAATGTGCCTCGGGTTGCCTAATGCTCCTGTGTGTAAACATAAAAAGGAGACAGATCTGTGCTCTGGATGAGATCATAGAAGACTGGATTCAACTGTAACAAACCTCCAGCTGTGAGAGGAGAAGAGATCAGTGCTCTGAGTTCATAGAAGACTGTCTAGACTGAATGCAGGGTGGTGCTATGTAAAAGAACAGCTCTTACAAAATAAGACTGCATAGGGAGAGGAACGACAGTGACATGTGGACTCAGACAGAGAGGGGGGGAAGAGCACGCTGACTTGGGAGCGAGCATGAACAGTGAAGGGGGATGATGTCATCCCCCTTCAGTTAAGAAACACCCAGCTGGGAGGGGAAGAAACGCTCCTGGATTTTAGGAACTGAGAAACTGAAAGTAAAATGAAACAGACGAACTGATGAAGCGATACATCCCCTTTAAGCCTCCTTATCAAAGTTGCACATGAAAAAGTTTTGTTTTAATTTTTAAAAGCTCCAGATTAGTGGGTCATTGATTCTTCTTGAATCATGGAGTCGTGCAGGCAGTGGTCCATGGGAGACAAGTATAGTGGACCCTCAAACATACAATGTTAATTGGTTCCAGGACGACCATTGTTGAAACCATAACTTGTAATTGGTTCCAAAGCCCCAAAACGTCACCTAAGATAATGGAAAATTAAGATTAAAGAGGTGCTGCGACAGGTACATCTATCGGGCATGATGAAGAGATAGAAGAAAAGAATCAGACTTACCTCCTGGACACTATAATTTATTATCCGAAAAGCGTCAGCCTTTTACTCTGCTTACTTCACAGTGTAAATGTGGATCTGGAAATTAATTTTAAAGAAAGAATGAGAATTTTTAAATACTTTGGTTGGAAGCTGGAGCTCTTTTTAAATTCTTTGCTGATATTTGCTGTTTGGACCAAGCCTCTCTGTGCCTTCTCCAGGTGGAAGCGATTTTGAGACAGGTGAGCTGTGTGTCATAGTACCTACTTGGACGCTCTTGTTCCATCAATGCGCCAGTCCTGGTGATCCCAGCTGTAGCTTTGAATGTTCATCATTCATGTGTCAAGTGCAGTCAATCGCAGGCCACTGTCGTCTGACCATGACCATACAAATTCTGGTTCCCATTGGGATGAACAGAATACCGAACGCAATCCAATATAGGTTGGAGGTAAACACCATATAGTCGAAAAAGCTGGATTGCGAAGGTAGCAGGAGAACTGGAAGATGAGCCCTACATGTTCTTGTGAGAGACACCGTCAGGTAATAAAGAAAACGTCAAAATGTAGAATATCCAGCTGCTTCTCAGAGTGTTGTAAAATATCCACTTATTGCAAAAGTTCCCACATAAAAAATTATCCCAATGCAAAACAACACAAGGGTGGACTAGACACAAACCGCTTACATGTTTCAAGCTCCCATAGTGCTATAAGTCACTCTTGTGGTGTTTTGTATTGTGATTTTTAGGGTATGTTCACACAGCCTAATTGCGGGCCGCATTTCGCCGCGTAATTGCACTTCAATACGGCCAACATGCACCCTACAATTACTGAAATTCGTAGCTCTCATGTACAATACAATCACCGCTGATAATCAAAGTGAATGGGGTCAGCCGTGGGGGTGGGGGGCGGCCCCCTATGCTTGGAGGTATGCGCTGAACAGCATATACTTCTAAGGGTATGTTCACACGGCGTTTATTAGTCCGTGTTGCATATGCTTTTGAGCTGCGTGTTTGGATCCGTGTGTCGGTCCCCAAACAGACCCAAACACGCAGCTAACAAATAGCGATGTGATTTTACATTGCTTTTAATATGAGACACGCATCGGCGTTCAGATGAGTGATCCCCGATGTGTGTCTCATTGCGTCTTTCAGATCCATTCCAAGAATTGAAATAGTCAATTTTTGGTCCGAAAGAGGCAGCAGAAGCCCTATTTAAAATGATAGGGTGCGATCCTGCTGCATTCCACCCAGCCAAACATGCAGCTGCGTGTTTGGGTACATGTTGGATCCGTGTTAGATCCGAATGACGCTGTGCTTCTGGATGTGCTTTTCGGATCCAACGTGGATCCAAAAGTGGATCCAAAAACGCCTGTGCACATAGTCTAAAACACACGGCGTGTGAACATACCCTCACGTGGAACTTTTGCAATAAATGGATACTTTCTAATATTCCAACAAGCTGCTGGATACTCTACTTTTTTACATTACGATTCACGCTCGGAAGTAAGTGGCTCAATACAATAAGGAATACATCTGCTATACAGCGGTGAGCTGGCTATTTTCTGTGCTTGTGATAACAAAAACTACCATTAGATCTTCAGCACTGACTATTTTAAATCACCAGCTGTTGACCTGCAATAAGAATTCTGATTCAATAATAAACTTAGCACATATATAATCATATATCAGAGTCCCAAAGACCGGTGATAAAGTCCAGAGATGAAGTTATAACATGGAGAGAGAGACTCCGGCTGCTACATAATAGTGAAATTATTGTCCCAGAGTATCGCTGTTAGCTGGATTTTCTTATTTATTTCTGTACAATGCTCGGTATACCTAAAAAATATAGAAAGGCACAAAGATAGCACAGACAATCCGAGCTTAAATGATCAAAGAAAAATCTTTATTTGGATACTCACAAAAGCAGTGTGCAAATAGACGTCATAAAATAGAAGTAATGTCTATTTCTTGTTGTGTGTCCTTTATGAATTTAGATGGAGGTGTCGCCACTATATTTGCGGGATGTTATTTGACAGAATCGTGTATATTTTTATCATTTGTCTTTTCCTCACATCTTTGTAATTAATTTTTTGAGTTATTTTTATCCTGATTTATTTATTTAGTGACATTTATTGTTTAAGTGTTTCTGAATCTTGTATTTCAAATTTTTTTTTTTTTTTTTTTTATGTTTTAGGTCTGGTTCGCATCAGCATCGTGCTCTCCATTGCTCTGCTCCGTTTGGGAGACAGAAAAATGGAAAGAATCCAATGTCTATTCATTTCTGTGGTGTTTTTAAGCTCTCAGTTTGCATCAGTTTGTCTCAGGTACCAGTTTTTTTGTCTGAAGAAATAATGCACTATTTTTTCCGTTCAAAAAAACGATGACAAAACAAGAACCTTCAGTTTTTCTTTTCCTTTACATTGAAGTCAATGGTGAACAGATACAAATGGATGGATATATATATATATATATATATATATATATTAATATTATATATTATATATATATATATATATATATATTGAAATGAATTGTCATGAACAACTGTGCATTATGAGCAATCATGCATTATGAGCATAATGCAATCATGCATTATGTATAAGTATCTGGTTTGTCACACAATCCCACATGCCCCATAAGAAGCTGGGAGGATAGACCCAGGGTTGGATGTTCCACTGACGAACAGTATGTTGTAATTGATTTGATTACGTCTATTTGCACAATGCTTTTGTGAGTATCCAAATAAAGATTTTTCTTTGATCATTTAAGCTCGGGTTGTCTGCACTATTTTTGTGCCCTTCTATACTTTTTAGGTATACCAAGCATTGTGTGTGTGTGAGTGGTTGTCTTATCGGTATTTTTGCATTTGTGCATTCTCCCCATGCATTATACTGTGGCTTTCCTGCATACTGTGTGAACAGGTATCAATTTAATGTGCAGTCTAATTGTTCCCCTAGTGGTGGGGTATGTGAGCTACTGCTCAGCAATCAGCTGCACCTGTTTATCTTTCCAAAGTAGCATAGGGGCCAGTGTTGCCTCTTTACTGGGTTCAGTTTTAGTCCAGCCTTTGAGCTGTGAGTATGGCCGTGTTTCTGTGTTTTTTTGAGTAATTGATGTCCTGTTTTTTCTGTAAATACCAAGTATTGCAAAGAAATAAATAAGAAAATCCAGCTAACAGTGATACCCTGAAAACTTCATTTAACTATGTTGTAGCAGCCAGAGTCTCTCTTCCCACGTTATTGCTTCTATAATAAATTTGCTGTGCACTGTACAGGGACTTGTGTGTTTTGCTTAGGTTCCTCTAATAAATTATGATGAATTTCACCCAATCTTTTTGCAGGGGATTATGATGGAGCTCTTGCCGTCTTCACAGAGATGCAGCTTCTGGCTCAGGAGAAAGGTCTACACACACCAGGAAACAATGTGCCAGTAGGTAAGAATATCATAAGAACCCTTCAAGATGATGAGAGAAAAAGAGATAAGATCTCCTAGGCTACTGCTATAGTCAGTAGGGATAAGAGTTGCGGTATGAGTTTGTGTATCAAAGGAAAATGAAAAAAAGAAGCAGAGCGCAATAAGGGATATTGTCAGGGGCAAAAGAGATTGCTCCTTGATATTGGTGGACTGCTCACTATCGGTAGTTGTACTATTGGTAGAACACCAGAAATAGCCTGGATGTGTTTTGAGAGGATCGCTCTTCTTTGGCACGGACTTCCCTGGACCTTCCAACGCAATCACAGGGTGCCGTTTGTTTGGTACTCTCAGATACAATAGCATAAACCACCTGACTAGTTCCCTTTCAAAGGGGTTGCCTCACTACATTGATTAATCTTACCTCAGTCTTGTTTCTTGGTTTCACTTTGAATTCAGGGGCGTGTTTACTGGCTTCCACTAGGCTGCAGTAGAAGCCAGGTCTGTATTATAGCAACCATGCTGGCAGCCTATCAGGAGAGATCAAACAGGTCTGTAGCTATAGCGCCCTAGGAGCTGATGCAGCCCATACAAGAGGGGATATCTTGGAATAGGTAGGACACTTGTTAATGGACACCTATTGCAAAGTGACTTGTTTTTGCAAGATTTTTAACATAAAAAGCAATCCTTGTAGTGAGACAACCCCTTAAAAGTCTTCAACCAGAGGAGATAAAATTGTACATTTGGTATTCACAAATGGGGATCTGATGGTTTTGGTGGGAGAAAATTTAACTTCCGGTGACCACCAGAGTTTATGGTTTGACATTGAAAACAGACGTTAGAAAATCCTAAATTACTGCCAAAGTGTTCGGTTGCAGAAAAGCCTATCTGAAGGAAATATTAGAAAATGATGGGATAAAACATGGGGTTATCGCACCGTGGACAATATTAAGGGAACCTGTCAGCTTGAAAGCTGTTCTGATCTGAGGACATGGTTTAAAGGGGCTTATGTAATACTTTTTTTTTTTTTCTTCTAATTCTGCATAAAAAACATACCTGCCTTCATTTCAACGCTGACGCTGCCAGCAGATTTACCCTGATGTCTATTTACTTCCTGTTGCCACAAATGGTGTGTGACCGCTGCAGCCAATTAGTGACTTAAGCAGTCCCTTGCCGTTCCAATCACATCACCCTTCAGGAAGTAAGTGGCTCGCAAGCATTGGTGTGAGGAAATGGCATGTGACTGCCGAAACCACTCGCTGAGCCGTTCGCAGCAAAATAAATTAACCCCTTCACGACCTAAGACGTATGCATACGTCCAGGTGGTTTGGGGGTTCACGCCCTGGACGTATGCATACGTCCTGAGGATCGCGCAAACTCTAAAGTAGAGTTCGCGCGATCGGCGTGGGGTATCAGCTGTATATTACAGCTGACATCCCGCAGCGTCGGCCCCGACCTGAGATCGCTCTGGCTGCTGTGTGCTGACAGACAGCACGGAGGGCATAGAATGCCTTTCCGGGTTGTCTGTGACGTCACGACGCCAGGCCGTTGCCCTGTGGGCATGACCCGGCATCGTGACTGACAGTTGTCATAGGAACCAGTCATAGCAACAAGCTATGCACTGATTCCTATTGAAGATCTCTCATTCAAATCCCCTATGGGGAAAAGTAAAATAACACTGTGAAAAAGTGAAAAAAGTGAAAAAAGTGAAAAACAAGTAAAACACAAACACGAAAAATAAAAAAAAAATACGTACACCGCGCTTTTCCCCTTTACAAACGGCAATCGCCCCAAAAAAGATCAAAAATAAATAAAGTACCCATATTTGGTATCGCCGCGTGCGTAACGACCTGACCTATAAATCTGTCATGTTAATTTACCCGTACGGTGAACGGCGTAAAAAAAACCCCAAAAAAACAATCACAGAATTAAGATTTTTGTTTATCCCGCAGCACATAAAATGGAATAAAAGTGATCAAAAACCCCTATAAACGTAAACGTTGTATCAATTAAAACGTCAGTTCATCCCGCAAAAAAAAGTCCTTACACAGCTGTGTATACGGAAAAATAAAAAAGTTATGGCTCTCAGAAGATAGCGATGCATAAATATTCTTTTACACATTAAAAACACTTTTTATTTTAAAGTGCTTCAACATAAAAAAACTATATAAATTGGGTATCGCCGTAATCGTATCGAGCCACAGAGTAAAGCTAACTTATTACAGATACTGCACAGTGGACGCTGTTAATAATAAAAATAAAAATCACTACTAGGATTGCAGTATTTTCTCCACTCTGCCTTCCAAAAAACGGATTTAAAACTGATCAAAAAGTCTTGTCCCCCCAAAAATGATACCAATAAAAACGTCAACTCATCCCGCAAAAAAGAAGCCTGTACACAGCTCCATACACAGAAAAATAAAAAAGTTATGGCTCTCAGACTATGGCAATGCAAAAAAATGCGTTTTCCTGTTTGAATAAAAGTGTTTTTATTGTATAAAAGCAGTAAAAAATAAAACAAATATACAAATTGGGTATTGCTGTAATCGTATCGACCTGCTGAGTAAAGCTAGCATGTCATATCTAACGCAGAGTGACCGCTATAAAAAATAAAAATAAAAACACTACCAGGATTGCTGTATTTTGTTCAAAACGCCTCACAAAAACCTTAATAAAAAGTGAACAAAAGTTTTTGTATGCACCCATAATGGTACCAATAAAAGCATCAATTCACCCCGCAAAAAACAAGGCCCTGCACAACTCTGCACACAGCAAAATATAAAAGTTATGACTGTCAGAAGAGGACAACTTAAAAACGCAATTTTTTTAATAAAAAATAATTGTGCATAAATTACACACGCAAAAAAACCTACACATATTAGGTATCCACACAACCGTAATAACCTGTAGAATTAATGTAACAATTATTACATGTGAAATGTGAATGGTGTAAAAAAAAATTTGAAAAACTAAAAAATTTAAAAAAAAATGTAAAAAAATTCTGCAATAATTTATAAGTGAACTTAAAACTATTCCCCCATAAAGTACAACTTGTCTCGAATAAAACGAGGCCTCATCCAACTGCGTCATTGAAAAAATAAAAAGTTACAACTGTTGAAACGCAAGGAGGCAAAAACTAAAAAAATGTTCTGGTCATTAACTACTTTTCTGGCCTGGGAGTTAAGGGGTTAAGAGACGGTTGTACTCGTCAGCAACTGTTTTATTTCCCTATGTATACTAATTTCTTTAAAAATCCTGTAATTGTTTCCTCTGGAGCAGGACCCAGCAGCTGGACCAAGGTGAACATCAGGACAATTTGCTTTATGAGGGGGGAGAAGGGGTGGGTACTTTCAGGTCTGAATTTATACACTTTTTTGATGAGTGGTCTCTTTCTTTGTTCCAGGAGCATTTTTGGATGTTATTGTAAAATGTGAAGTCTCCAGGGTCCTTCTCCTCATGCTGCTTCAGGTAAGCTCCCTAAAATCAAATATAATAGAATTGCTAAATTTATTATTATTAACTTGCAACCTCAAGATAGGGTTGGAGAAAGGTACGGATCCATCGAGTCCACCCTTTAACCCTACAGTGTTAATCCCGAGGAAGATGACAACCCCTTTAAGGCAGATGACAATTATCAATACATACTAAAAATACAAAAACGAACACTTTGCTTGAGCTAACACTAACCAAAAAGAATAGAAAGATAGAAAGTGGCCCACCTGCAATAGTGTGCAACAGAGCGATCACCCCAGTAAGGGCGGCCTCCTTCTTGTACCTTTCCCTTTTTGAAAAGGATACCTAATTTAGAACTCAAAACTATAAGAACAATAAGTACTGGCTAAAAAGGTCCATTAAACATCCGTTGACAACAGATAATTATCATTAATGTCAACGGACAACAAAAATTTATAATATATTTAACAGACATTATTTCACTTCAATATCCAGCAACAAATGCCATTGAGAAAAAAAAAAATCTAGCCTTAAAGGGGTTGTATCATTTCAATACATGGTCTTCAGAATAAGGAGACAGTGAAAGGCCCCGTTCACACGGCTTATTTGCCGACGGATTGGGCCGTATTCAGCCCGGATTTGCGCTTCAATACGGCGCCAATCCGTCGGAGTCATTTAACGGTAATCCTCCTGCTCTCATAGAGAACAGTGGATTCCGTCGCTCCTACCCCGCTCGGCAAATCCGCCGCAGTGGGAGAAAGTGACATGCACATTATTTACGGCGCGGACACGCCGCAGTAAACAATGGCATTGTCTATGGGGCCGGGAGCGCGCCCCCGCTGCGCTCCGGCCCCGCCCCCGTCCCGCCCCTTATTCACGGCGGATTTGTGCGCTCAATAAGGCGCACAAATCCCTCGGGAAAAAGCCGTGTGAACACGGCCAAAACAAGCAACTTTGCAATTGGATGCCATTAGCAAAGCTGTCTAGTTTTCACAGGATCCCTTATCTTCTGTTTCTGTAAACACAGTTCCCCAGTGCCGTTCGGATTCCTCCTCCTTTCATGTCATTGGCTCAAGGCTCTACTAATTTACATTCTGTCTGGCCCCTGGTCGTATTAACAGGATCGTGCATTCCTGCCTCTCTCACTCAGAATAAGGGGCCGGGAGCATTTCACTCTACACAACCAGCAGCTGCACAGTAACCCTGCAGCTGCTTCTACAATCAGAAAACAGCAGAGTTGTGCCTCCGTGCCTAAGTTTAAACATAGACGGAGCATTAGGCTGCCCCTCTCACTCAGAATAAGGGGCCGGGAGCATTTCACTCTGCACAGCCAGAAAAAAACACACTAACACTGCAGCTGTTTCTACAATCAGAAAACAGCAGAATTGTGCCTCGGTGCCTAAATGCTCCTGCATGTAAACATAGCAGTGAGATCTGTGCTGCTCTGGATGAGTTCGTAGAAGACTGGATTCAACTGTAACAAACCTCCAGCTGTGAGTGGAGAAGAGATCAGTGCTCTGAGTTCATAGAAGGCTGTCTAGACTGAATGCAGGCATGTGGTATGTAAACGGCTCTTACAAAATAAGACTGCATAGGGAGAGGACACAGTGACACGTGGACTCAGACAGAGAGGGTGGGGGGAGCGCAGTGACTCAGTAGCGAGCATGAACAGTGAAAGGAGGGGATGATGTCATCCCCCTTCAGTTAAAAAACACCCAGTTAGGAAGGGAAGAAACGCCCCTGGATTTCAGGAAACGAGAGAATCAAGCTTCAGAAAACAGCCGAACTGATGAAGCGAGACAACCCCTTTAATGTCAGCCGACACAGAATGTAAATATCAAATCAATTCCCCAGATATTTTGTCATTTCCAGTGTGTTTCTCCTATTGTAAAACAGGTAAATCAGGGAAGACCAAACAAGGACCAAAAGAAGGGAATAATCAAAAAACAAGTGAATCAATTTGTATCACTGTAATAGAGCAATATGGCCGCATAGCAAACATCGTTCCAAAGAAGGCAGTTGCATACTCATGATACCCCATGTGAACGATTCTGATTTCTAATATCTGGATATGAAGAAGATTATATATAATAATGACTGCACTGTATCACTGGTAGAGGCACCTGTTTGAATATGGTGATGTGGCACACATGGAGCTGATGGTAAGGCAGGTAGAGCAGCAGTGGATGCCCATAAAAAGACTATTCTGTATTGAAGGGTATAACAGCAGTAAACGCTTACCTATCAAATCTGATTGGGTGCATGTCGCAAGATGGAACGCAAGCGAACACCCGCGAGGTAGAATAGTCCCACACGTGTGGTAATGTCAGAGAACACCTTTATTTGAAAAAAAGGAAACCTCAACAGTTTGTCTGTGATCTAGCTGAATTTAGCAAAAATCTGGCTTATTCTTTTGTTAATCGTATACAGGGGCGAGGTATAGATTCTGAGCTATCATCCTCAGATATTGTTTTTTCTGACACAGAATGCAGAAAACCACCTTCAGATCTTTATACCAGACTAGAAATAGAGGATGGGTTCAAGACCTTCAAACAAATTACCTTACAATGCCAAATCAGGGCGAGTATTGTTGCTGTTCAGTTCCTTCTTGGAATCCTTATCATCTGTAACAAATGTGGGTCAGCAAGCCCCTTTAAATACCTCTTCTTTTAGAGGAAATAGTACTCTGCAACGAGGAACAATACTTAACTACGGATGGCTCTGCCGTTCCTGTTCCTCTGATTGTCAAACTTTAAAATACAATTCTCACTAGATCAGAAGAGGAACTGTTGAAGAAAGGACTTAAAGGGGTTTTATCGTTACAAAGATCATGTCTCAGATTATGGGGACAGTAAAAATAAGCACTTTTGTAATTGGGTTGCATTACCTCTGTCATGTGGTTTAGCAGATATGAGCTCTTTAAATCTGTCTTCTATTTCTGCTGTTGCTGGTCAGAACGCCCCCTGGTCGATTCTCGCACCCTAGACACGCCCCCTGCACTGTGATTGGCTGGCTGACATTTCATTCAGCCTGTTGGGATACGCCCCTAGACAGGAAACGCCCCGGCCACGCCCCCTGCGCGTGATTGGCTGCCTGCACACTTTGTGTTTACTCCCCTCTGAGCTGTTAAAATCGATAGTGAAACCAAGGTCTGCTGGCTCTATGTACATCTCCCAGCTTTAGGGTCAATGTTCTGTGCAATTACTGGCTGTTTAAGGGGGTTTTGCCAAGAGGTTGATTCACCTCCTCACAGATCCAGTCCTTGAGCTGTTACTTGGAAAAGAAGGCGTTCTGTTCCTCAGATCGAATGCAAGCCACGCCTCCTTATGACATCATCACCTGTAGTGTATAACATAAGGATTCAACACCGTGTCTATATAAGCTGCTTGTGTGGTGCAGAGCTTAGGTGATTAAAGGGGTTTTGCCACGATGTAATGTTGACGTGGGATCCTCCAAAATGGGTTTTTAATCACTTTTCTAAATATGTGATTACAAAAATTGCAGTCTGAGATAGCTACAGCCTTCCTTACATGCCCTTGGTTACTTCAAAGTTTGTATTAGATACGGCCTGACAAGAGCTGATGTAAGGGCTTGCGCAGATATAGCTTCGTATATGATGAGACTTAGCTGCAGAAGTTTTCAAGGCACCGGGTAGCAATATGTTTTCTTTTGTATACAGAATAAACTAGTTGTAGTGTGATTAGGTCACTGCTTTATCTGATGACAGAGAACATGAGGAGCTTTCAAGCTGCTGAGGAGAAAAACTGTTGTCTTTTGTATACAGAATCCACAAGTTGCAGTTTGATTATTTCAGTGAACATGTCACACGATCCCTTATGCAGCTTTGTGCTCTGGCTGTGTGCGTCTCTCTCTCTTTCAGCTCTGTGATTTGTTTACATTAGCTTCTTAGCAGATAAAGCTCCTCCTGGCAAAACCCCTTTAAGTCTGCAAGACAGAGGTTAGGTGTTCAAACCCCATCAGTAGTTTTTTTTTTTTTCCTTTTATAAATTGTACACATATGTAAAGATATGAAAATATATGTGTAGACATCTATAATTTTATTCATCTACACATACAAAGCTCTCCTATATAGTGTCCTATCCTTGCAGTCACACCAAGCACTTCCAACATATGTGATACAATGCATATATTCTGGGGATGAGACATGATATAGGGGAGCTATGTATGTGTATATATATCATTATAGAGATTAACATATATATTTTAGGTCTCTACATATGTGTAGAATTTAGAGGAAAAAAAAATATACCCTGTGAAGGACTAGAACTCCAAACCTCTTCGTTGTAAAAGCAATAGTCTATCACTGCTCTACCTCTGCACCACCAGCCCAAGTTAGTTACAAGCTGAGCAGGGCCTTCTCTCAAAGCTGATTTGCTTCTCCCCCCATTGTTTTCACTCACATGACATTTGTAATTGAGTAAAGATCTCTGCCTGTTGTCAGTACAATTTGGATGAACACCACTAGAAGTAACAGCTGCTGGCTTTCAGTTGTGTGTAAACTAAGACATATGACAGGTGCTTGCTGGAGTTTGGAGCCTCAAGGCTGCAGACATAAGCAGGCAGGAGGCTACAGAGCTGTTATATCCAGACAACCTTCTGCATCCCTGCTTTAAACAAAATGATGATGTCACAGTTCTTCAGTGAGGAGACACGCCTCCTGGGAGGGGAGACACGCCTGCTGAGAGGAGGACACGCCCCTGGATTTCAAACTCAATCTGAGAAAATTAGCTGAACAGCACGAGCAGCTCAAACGATAACACTCCTTTAAGTTTGTTCCACATACCAGATTTGACTCATTCAGCTGGACAGAAGACTTGAGTATTTTTATGAGAAAATGGCAAATTTTTTTCCAACTCAATGATTTCAAAAGATGTCATGATCTGGAGACCACTGACCTATTGACATCACTATTTCAGGAGTCTAAAAGGGCCCCTTTTTAACATGTAAGTCTAAAAGTACAAGAATACCACCTGCTACATCTGAAGACCATGCTGATGTCATTCTGAAAACAGCTATTGAGAATATTTATCCGAAAAAGGTTGATATGTCTTTTAAGAACCTGACCCGTTCTGAATGCCAGGCTCTTTGTTCTTTGAGAAACGATCATTCGTTAATTTTTAAGCCGGCAGATAAAGGTGGTAACTTGGTCATACTTGACCACTTAGCATGCAAGGATATGTGTCTACAAATTCTGGATGACCTGAGTAGTTAGAGTTTTAGAATTGGATCCAACTCCTCTTTCTTCCGAATAACTGGTCTGTCCTTATGTCAGGTTTAATGAGAGGTCTTTTGACTCAACAGTAGTTTAAATTTTTACTACCTTTGTCACCTCAAGTATCGACCTTCTATGCACTACAAAAGGTCCATAAAGTCCTTAATGCATTAAAATGTCGTCCTATTCTGTCAGGCAACAATAGTCTGACCCAAAATGTAGGTAATTATCTTGATGGTATTTTGCGTTCTTTTGTCCTTTCTCTTCCGTCGTATCTGCGTGAGACTATGTATTTATTGACCAAATTGGATGGCGTGGTATTTGAAGAGGGCTCCTGGCTTTGCAGTATTCATATGAAGGCACTTTACAGTTCCATACCACGTCACTGCATCCCGATGGCGGTGACCACCTTCCTCCCAGTACCAGAAGCAAATTCCAGAAATCCCATAATGAATTGGTCTTTGACCTTTTGGATTTTGTTCTTACCCACAATTATTTTACTCTTAATGGTAAATTCTTGCATGTGCAGTCTTTGTGCTTCCACCTACTTGCTCCTGGGCTGGTGGGGGAATGCCATAGTTTTTTCAGAGGCTTGTTCCCAGTTTCATCAATATATCCAACTGTGGGGACGGTACATTGATGACGTTATTGTCGTCTGGACGGGAAGTAGGGACACTTTTATTCCGTTTGTCAATACCCTTAATACCAACAATCTAAGTTTACATTTCACCTATGAGTTATCCATTTGCCCACCCCAAAAAAAGTCACAGAATTGCGAGTTTCGTTTATCCCACAGCACATAAAATGGAATAAAAAGCGATCAAAAACTCATATAAATGCCAGAATGGTACCAATGAAAACGTCAGTTCATCTTGGAAAAAAAAGCCCTTACACAGCTCTGTATACTGAAAAAAAAAAAACGCGATGGCTATCAGAAGATATTGATGTATAAATATTGTTTTACATAATAAAAACATTTTTGTCAGTTTTGACCTTCCTGACAGAGCCCCGTTTTTTAAATCTGACGAGTGAGAATAACTTTTTGACACTTTTACCTATCCAAGTGATTCAGAGATTGTTTTCTCGCGACACATTGTGCTTTAAGTTAGTAAGAAATATTGATCCAAGCAATCCTTGTTTGTTTGTGAAAATATATCAAAATATTGTGAAAATTTTTCAAGTTTTGCCATTTTCAAACTTCAAAAATTTCTACATGTAAGACAGATAGTTATTCCACTCAGAATAGTTTATAACTAGCATCTACCATATGTACACTGTAGGTTGGCATCATTTTTAAAATGTCTTCATTTTTTTATGAAATTTGAAATGTACATATTTTTAGGCACCAGTCCAGTTCTGACATGGCTTTGAGGGGCCTGTATGTTACACGCCCCAATAAATGACTTCATCTATGAAACTACACCCCTTTATAGTATTTACAACAGTGTTTAGGAAGTTTAACCTTGAGGTATTTTACAGAAATGAAAGCAAAGTGGAGGTGAAATTTCAAAATGGAGCTTTTTTTTTTTTTTTCAGATTTTCAGGTTTTATCTGTTATTCATAGGAACACGGTAGATGTGACCAGGTAAATGCAACTTAAAAAGGGGTTTTCTCCTACAAGATTGGTTTTAATTAAAAAAAACTTAAAAAAAAAAGCACTTTTGCAAAAATGTTTTATTTTTCAAATGTCCTCGATTTTGAGCTAGCCCTGTTATATTAAATACAAAACACTTCTCAAAACTCAAGTACCGACCTGTTGATCCTTTTCTTTCGGCTGCAGGGGCTGAAGACCATCACCTTTTTAAGAAGTCGGAGCAGAGAGCCCCTCCCCCCCCAGAAAGCTTCTGTAGTGGAGGGGGGGGGGGGAGGGGGGACTCTGGCGTCTTGCCTGCGCTTGATTAACCCTGTGGTGCCTGCTTCCTCCTGCTCTCACACAATAATGTGACAGCATGACCCTGCTTTACTATAAACATATATGTCTTTTGGAAATTGGGCTATACTAAAAATTACAATAAAAGGGGGGATGGGGAATACTTTTTTCTCCTGTATTAGTGAGCATCCAGTATATAACACTGCCCTTGTGTTGCTGGAGATGTGGAGACTTTTAAGCAACGGGGGATAGGAACACATGCACCCCTCTGCTCTATTAGCACAAGCTTCATTTCCCCCCCCTACATCCAGATCAGCCCTTCCGCAACAGACCTAGGGAGCCACACAGGTGCTCTGGGGAGCAAACCCCCCCCCCCCCTGTATAGAAGTTTTCTCTCCTGTTGGGGTGATGGGAGGGGGGGGAGGGGAAACAGAACAACAGACCAGATAAACAACGCCCTCAGTTCAGACTTACAGGTACACTGACAGGCTGAAAGCTCGTAATGAGACAACTCCTTTAATATTGATTCCCCCAATTCTGCCGTTTTAAGAGAGATCCTATATGTGTCGCTAGTGCACTATTTGGCTCAACCACAAGAATAGGATGAGCACCTACTGGACTGTTGGGTCTCATTTTTCATTACAATTTTATTTAGTCGCCATTTCAGGTTTGCGGACACCCTAAGATGCTAAAACCTTATAAACACCCCTAAGAAGACCCCACATTGAAAACTATTCCCCTTATGGAATATATCCAGGGTGCAGTGAGTATATCGACCCCACAGATGTTTCACAAATTTTTTTAGCATTCGGCTGTGAAAATTAAAAAAAATATTTTTTTTCAACAATCTGCAATTTAGCTGAAACTGTTTAATTTTTACAAGGAATCCTGGGAAAAAGGACTCTTCCACCCCCCCCCCCCCCAAAAAAAAATATTGGTTACACAAATTCTTCCAGGTTTGGCAGTACCCTATATTTGGGTGTAAACTGCATTTGAGACGCATGTCAGGGCGTATAAGGAAGGGAGCATTATTTGGCTTTTGGAATGCAGATTTTAGTGGGGCCATGTCACATTTGCAAAGCCCCCAAAGTAGCAGAACAGGTGACACCTTCCAGAAGTCCCCCCATTTTGGATTCAACACCCCTCATGGATCTCATCTAGGGGTGTATTGTGCATTTTGATCACTATATTTACTCTGTTCTCTTGCGAGATTCCCAATTTTTTGGAGACTGTTTTGCATTTTGGGCGCACAAGTGTTCCATAGTTTTCTTTTAGCATTAGGCCATGAAAATGGGGGGGATGCAGTTCCACCATTGTTTTTTGGGTTTCAATTTTACAGCGTTTGCCGTGCGGGATAAATGATATAATAACTAGGGGTCGGTATAATTACAGTCATATACATTTCTTTACAGTTTTATTACTTTTACACACTAAAAATGTTTATAAAAAATAGCGTTTTTGTTATAGTCTGACAGCCATAACTTTTTTTTTCTGTATATGGAGCTGATTATGGGCTTGTTTTTTGTGGGATAAATTGAGATTTTTATTGGTACTATTATGGGGTGCATATGACGCTTTGATCACTTTTTATTAAGAGGTTTGTGAGGCGTTCTGAACAAAATACAGCAATCCTGGTAGTGTTTTTTAGCAGGTCAATTCCATTGCAGCGATACCCAATTTGTATATTTTTTTTATTTTTTATGTTTTACTGCTTTTACAGAATAAAAACACTTTTATTCAAAAAGGAAAACGTGTTTTTGCATCACCATAGTCTGAGAGCCATAACTTTTTTATTTTGCTGTGTACGGAACAGCAGCTTGTTTTTTCAGGATGAGTTGATGTTTTTATTAGTATCTTTTTGGATTGACTATCCTTTTTGATTGGTTTTAAATCAGTTTTTTTGGAAGGTAGGGTCAAGAAAATACTGCAATCCTCGTAGTGTTTTTTAATTTTATTTTCAACAGGGTTCACCGTGCAGTATTTCTGAGAAATTAGTTTACTCTTTGGGTCGATATGATTATGGCGATACCCAATTTATATAGTTTTTTTTTATGTTGAAGTGCTTTAAAAAAAAAAAAAAAAAAAAGTCGCTGTCTCCTCATAACCATAACTTTTTTTTAAAATTTTCCGTATACAGAGCTGTGTAAGGGGTTTGATTTTTACGAGATGAGTTGACATTTTAATAGGCACCACTTTGGCATTTAATTTGGAGTTTTTGATCACTTTTCATTTGATTTTATGTGCTGTGGGATGAACAAAATTCGCAATTCTGTGATTGTGTTTTTTTTTTTTACGCCGTTCACCATGCAGGTGAAATAACATGACAGATTTATAGGGCATATTAAGTTGTGTTTCCCTGGTAACATTTACCATTGAAAATCTGCACAAGAAAAGTAAAGTTTTGAAATATCACCTCCACTTTGCTTTAATTCCTGTGAAACACCTAATGGGTTAATAAACTTCCTAAACACTGCTTTTAATACTTTAAGGGGTGTAGTCTCTTAGATGGGTTCATTCTATGTAGTATCTAACACAACAGGCCCCTCAAAACTGCGTCAGATCTGGACTGGTCTTTAGAAATATCAATGTTGCAGATTCTCTTGAAAATGTGAAAAATTACTACTAAATCTCTAATGTTGTAAAATAAATAAAAAAAAATTTAAAAAATGATGCCAACCTTCAGAGGGCATATAGTAGATGCTAGTTATAAACTATTTTGTGTGGAATAACTATGTCTTGCACACACAAATTTTTGGTCTTTAAAAATGGTAAATTTTTCCAAATTTTCCGGATATTTTGATATTTTTCACAAGTAAACAAGGATTTTATGGACCAAAATTTCTTACTAACTTAAAGAACAATGGGCGGCATGTATGAAATTTGGCGTGTAAACGGCAAATTTCATACGCATTATACTGGCATAAAATGCGCCTGATTTATGGAACCCGCTCTACAATGGCGCATTCTAGCGCTTGTAACAACATTTCTGGCTCAGGTATACCACTTTCCAGCAGTAATGCGCCTAGAAATGCCGTAGCAAGCTATAAATCTCTAAGTTCATATGGTTCTAGTGCGTCCCGCCTCCCGCAGGTCCCCCGGGATTGGGCGCATTACAAAGGGCCGCGGGCAATATGTAATGTGCCTGCTAATGGTGTGTGGGACATTTAAACATGTAGAGAACAGGGCTCTGCCTGATATCGAGCTGAAAAGATGCCAGAATCACCTGGATAGATAAAAGTATCAAAAAGTTATTGTCACATAAAGTGACGCATGTCAGATTTAAAAAATGGAGCTCTGTCAGGGAGGTCAAAACTGGCTGCATCATTAAGGGGTTAACACCCCTATTCAACACTATACAGGTATGTTCACATGGCGTATTTGCGAACTGTGCTTCGGGATGTGATTGCACTGCAATGCTTCCGAAGTACGACCCACAAATATGGTAATATGAGTGCTATGATTTCCCGACTATTTCCCAGCGCATAGTACACACCCATAAAATGGCCAGCACGTACTTTCAACAACAGGCGTGTAGCGACACGCACAGGTACTTGCCACTATACGCCGTGTGAATTCACCCAAAACATTGTAAAATTTTTATACTGCTGTTTATACTCCGAAATATGGCAATTAAAATAAGCAGTAATAGTGTGGGCCTTTGAGGGATTAAAGGGGTTTTCTCGCTACAAAGATCATGTCTCTAATGATGGGGACAGTAAAAATAAGCATTTTTGTTATTGGTTTGCTTTACCTAAGTCACTTAGTATAGTAGATATAATCTAAACTGTGCATCTACAGATATTTCTGCAGCTGCTGTCAGGACACGCCCCCTTTTTCTATGATTGGCTGGCTGACATTTCATTCAGCCTATTGGGACACGCCCGTAGATGGGAAATGCTGTGATTAGCTGACTCCCCTCTTAGCTGTGGAAACCAAAAGTGAAACCAGCTATCTGAGAGGGCTGCTGGCTCTATACTCCTCTCCCAGCTGTAAGGTGAACAATCTGGGCAATTACTAACTATCTGACAGATTAACTCTCCCCTCATATAACATAGTCTTATACCATGTGCTCCCCCCATATAACACAGTCTTATACCCTGTGCTCCCCCCATATAACACATCTTATACCCTGTGCTCCTCTCATAACACAGCTTTATACATTCTGTTCCCATCACCCATACAACCCAGTCTTATACAGTATGTGCCTCCTGCCTGACAACAGAGGGGGGATTTAGGGGGGGCCGTGTGCATTCCTCACACTTGTATCATCAGTTCAGGCTGTGTGTATAACTGGTTACAAAGAGCTTGTGCAGCCTGTGAGGCAGCTGAGAGCTCTGCAGACGAGAGAAGCAGAACAGGAGGCTGCAAAGCTGAAGTCCTCTCCCTTCCCCTGCTAACACAGAATGATGATGCCACAGCTCTTCAGTGAGGGGAGACACGCCTACAGGGAAGAGAGACTCGCCCCTGGATTTGAAACTCAATCTGATATTATTAGCTCAAGTGTACGAAACCTTCAAACGATAAAACCCCTCCCTCCGCTCATCTACGGACATCAAACTACGGACCACAATCATCTGAATCTCCATGCCCGTCTTCAAGATTTTGCACGTGCTGCACCCGTTCTCTGGAACATGCTACCACGTACCATCAGGCACAATTCCAGCCTTTGCAGTTTTAAGAATGTCCTGAAAATACATCTTCTTAGGCAGGCCTACCAAAACCACTAATTGCTAACCCACACCTTCTATCACACACATTTCTGTCACTCCCTACACTACGCCACTTACAGGCACTTATCTGTATATAGATGTACTGTCAGGGTAGCAGGTTCACCCAATTTTTATGTAAACCACCCCCTATTTATGAAACAAAGCTGAACCATTGTAAATTTAGCACTTCTCCCCCCGTTGTCTCCCCCAGGCACCCTCATAGATTGTAAGCTCTTGTGAGCAGGGCCCTCACACCTTGTGTCTCATCTGTAAGTAGCTTTCACTGTGTAATGTCTGTCTTTTGTCTGTAATTATACCCTCTACATTGTAAAGTGCTGCGGAATATGTTGGTGCTATATAAATAAAGATTATTATTAATTATGTAAGGACGTTAGAGTATCCTCCTGAAATGGCCTCCTGGACAAGGCAATCTATCAAGTCCACGAGTGAACTGTTCCTCATGTGCAGTAATTGAGTCACCATTTATTGTATAACAAGTCACTGTAGGTGGTAGTGTATGATTGTTTGCTGATTAAATTATCCTATCTTGTTTCAGCCTCCCCCTCAAAAACTGTTACCTGAACATGCACAGACTCTAGAGAAATACGACTGGGAAGCGTTCGACAGTCACAGCCATGGTACGAACTGTCACTTGTAACTTCACACCTGCACATATTAACAAAGTGTTTCCCTAGCTTAGTAATGCCGATCATCTGAGATTATTCCGAGCCGTATTCATGGTAAAAATATGTGGCAATAACCCGCTGTGACAGCATAATAATGGTTTGTAATAGACACCCACTGCACTGTTAATAGCAGTATAGTGACTCATGGTATTTTTTGTAAGAACTGTACAGATGACAGAAGCTTTTCTTGACAATGGACGCATTATAATACTGTGGCACAGAGCCGTATTTCAGATTTTTCAGTGCTCTTCAATAGCTGAGAACAGAACTCATTACAGCAAGTTATCTCTGTCAAATAATCTTTTCTACGTCTGTGAATATACTGTGTTAATCAACAAGCTGAGCGCTTTCGTGGATAGTAGGATAAATGTGGCAGTGTTTTAGTATCTGTGCCAACACTATCTGATGAATTGTTCTCAAAAAAATTCCACTAAAAACGAGAAAACGCAGCACCATAAAAGAGATCTATGAGCTTGTTTCCCTCGGCACGGGCTTGCACCCAGTTTTTCAGACGGTTTTCGGTTTTGAAAACCGGGTGAAAACTTTAAAAACGGGCCTCTATGGAAAATGCGTGCAGCAGTCCCCACTGCACGGGTTTTCAGCCCGGCGGTTTCTCAGACCGCCGGCGGCCCGAAAAACATAGAGCATGTTCATTCTTCCGACCGATTTTCGGGCGGCAGAAGAACATGTCTATGTGAAGGGGGAGGGCTTTTCTCTGCAAACCGCGGAGTAAAAACGTCCCCTGGCGGCCGTGTGCACGGCACGAAAACAGTGCAAATACCAGTTGGGATTTCCGACCGGTATTTGCACTGTGCCATGTGAACGGCCCCTATTTGTGATAGTCACAGGGTGACAGACCAAGACAGAGACAGGCCAGGTTCACACTTTTTTATACATTTTTCTGTTTCATGTTTTGTCAAGACATTGGAACTATATTCACCATATTTGTAACACACTTTTTAGTAAGTAAAAAAATTAGCTACAAAGTTCCTTTTACTCCTAACTTAGGCTAGGTTCACACGGTGTATTTGCAGGGCGTAATTACGCCCCGCAATTACACCGTGTGGCCGGGGGCGGGAGCGGGGGGCCGGCACCTCGCCGGCCATAGACATTCATCACTTATCTCCCCCCGCGGCGGATTCGCCGAGCAGGGAGAGGAGACGTAATCCATAGTTCTCAATGACAACTGTGGATTACTGTAATGACTGGGACGAATTCAGCCCATAATTTGCGCACTCCAGCGCGTAATTACGGACTGAAATACGTCCAATTTTAAGCCGTGTGAACATAGCCTTAGTGGGGCTCAGCACCACTTGGACAAATTTGGAGACCAGTAACAGAAGCAGATACACATTTGTGAAGCTCTGTGCAATTTCTGCTAATTAGTCCTGACAGTATACTGTAGGTACATCCTGACAACGACTAAACTTTACTCATCTGATTTCGTGCGGTTTTCAACAAGTATTTCATTTGGATTTTAGGTAATTTTTTTTCTCCGCTGGATTTACAGTCAGAAAACGAGTCCCATTTATCTCTATGGGATTTTGGATGGCAGATCTGTGTCAACTCTCAAAAGGCACGGATGTGGGTACCTGAAAATCCTCAAGAAATCCACGAGACCCTACTTTATTCTGAAAATATTTGTGTTTGGTGCACGATATCACAGCAACACATATTTGACTCAATCTTTTTTTGGGCAATACCACGACTATTACTCTGGGTGTGGAGATTAAATCAATTGAACAATGAGGAAATTAACATTGGTTCCTTTCAGCTGGGTGGGGTGACCTGCTACACCTCCAATGTGACTTTCTTGTTGTCTTGGCATTTTTTGGGAATCAAGTCATTTCTAAGGGTGCTTTCACACAGAGTGTTTGTTTTTTATTCCTTTTTTGGCAGTAAGGTAAAGCAATTAATGCTGTACATTTCTGCACAAAAAATGCACCCAAAAATGCTCCATGTGAAAACACCTTAAAGGACTTTGGCTGCTGCAGTCGCCTGTTTTAGCCACACCAGACATTTTCTGATTGGAATAAGCCATGAACTGTACAGGAATGGAAAACGAACATTGCACAACAAATTACTACAGTGACGGCTGAAATGCTTAACCGAATATTAAGCAACATAGGGTGTTAGGTTCAGGTGCGCTTCACCGCAAGCAAAGGACACTTTCAGCACATGCTGGTTCCTGATTTTCATTGAGTACAGCATGTTTTGACCAAGCTTCATTAAAATGTGTTTGTCTTGGAGCTATAGCCAATTTTTAGGACCTCGGTGAGTGGGACACCCTGTAGCTACACAACAAAGGTCCCAACATCATCAGGAGTCTTGGGTCACGGAGAACGATAAAGCAATATTTCTTTATTTCGGCAGCAGTGTTAGCTGGTTCTGGGTCTTTCACAGCCACTTTACCTGAGTCCCCTGGGTCCGCTGTGAGCTATATCTGTAGCAGAGGCCTTGGGACCAGTTTGGGTGAGAGATTCTTTCTGGCTGGCTAAGGCAGCTACATATGACACTCACATGGTCAGAATTTTATGTTATGTGGTACAAAGTTTAAGATTTTATGAGCAGAATATGCCAGCTTTAATCATTAGCAGGTATTATCCATATTATTATAAGTCCACTGGATGGAGCCCAGCCAACGTCTGTCCTGCCTGCTGCATGTCCAGGGCTGTGGAGTCCAAAAGCCAAACTTCTGACTCCTCGATTTTTCCACAGTCCGATTCCAGCAGTGACTCCTTTATAAATGGCTCATGTAGATGGAGAGAACATGGTATATTGACATCATTAAAATCTCTAAGCTTCGCTATACACATAGGAAAATAAATATGCAGCAACATTTGCATCAAATATATGGACTGTACAACATTAATAAGATGCAGTGTTTCACGTTGTTATTTAAAACCTTGGTTGGAGTTGCACATTTTTTCGGGACACTCATCTTTTTAAATGGGAGAATTTTCACAATTGATTGCTGACTAAATACTTTTTTACCCCACTGTATGCTGTAGTACAATAGTATGTATAGATAGAGACAAAAATGGAAGGAGTCACACTGTGCTGAATCCATTTTAAAATCTACATGTACTACTCTGGGAATACATCTTAAAGGGGTTTTCTCACCATGCAGTGCCACAGCCAGCTTTCAAATCACACATGCTGTTCAGACTGTGGGCTGGTCTATAGCAGTGATTGACACAACTGCTCTGCTGTTCCTAGCTATTCCTGTTATACTGACGAGTGCAACAGATTTATAAAGTGTAGTAGTCAGGCTACAGAGCCCTAAAGGGTGTTAACTTAGCTAAAAGAACGCCTTTCAAAGTCCGCAACTAGAGTTAAGACTCTACAGGAGGTGACTCGCCATGGTTCGACTGAGTGAATGATGGCAGAGGGAGAGGTGGGTGAGAGAGATGGTCCTAACCAGAACTTGTGTACTCTAAGAGAAGATAAAATCCTCAAAGCAAAGTATTTAGAAAAAGTTTTCAATTATCTGTCCCTACATGTTAAACACTAATCATAGTGAGAAAACCCATTTAAAGGGCTGCAGCAGTCACATGCCTCTACTTTCACCACTCTTCAGAGCTGTTTACTTCCTAACAGTGATGTAAATGAGAAGCACATGACTGCTGCATCGTGCTGTTCCCATTCAGAAATGAAGCGTGTCAACAGAAGACCAGTAAGGAGATGTTCACAGCTTTAGCGCTGTAATACGCCCGAAGTACACCCTGCAAATACAGTAATTCAAAGGTCTCATTAAGAGCTATGGTTACCTGCTGTCGGTGGAAATCGCTTCTGAAGTAACAGGGGCTTCTGAAGTAACAGGTGTATTGCAGGCGTATAGCGCCGCGCACAGTACGCACTGCTATATGCATGCAATACGCCATGTGAACATACTCTTAGGCTAGGTTCACACGCCTTATTTTGGGACGTATTTCAGCCCGTAATTTGTGCCGTTCTGCGCGAATTACAGGCTGAAATATGTCCCAGACATTACGGTAATCCACAGTTCTCATAGAGAACTATGGATTACGTCTCCTCTCCCTGCTCGGCGAATACGCCGAGGGGGGAGATAAGTGACATGTGAATTACCAGCAGCGTATACGCGCCGAGAATAATGCATGTCTGGGGCCGGTGGGCATTGTTGACATTATGTAGGGGATTTTAGCTCTTATTTTATGCACTTGCTACTATTGTTATTAAAGGGGTTTTCTCACTACCTCAGTTTGTGCACATTCTGTCCGCTCACAGCATTTTAAGTTTCAAAACAGGGGGTGTACTAACACAGCTTGGGGGCATCTTCAGCCTGCAGGCTTCATCACGACCACAGGCATAACATGCTCGCTCCCCTAGCAATACTGGCACAGTACAGTGTATGTTCCTGAGCTTACTGATAGAAAGCAGCTGTGGGAGCATTTAGTAGCTGCAGAGAATTACAAGACACCTTGAATAGCACTGTTTCCCCTACACGCTCCCTGTTTAAGAGGAGAGAAGATCTGCTGATAAGCAATGTAAACATGGAAGGCTGCCTGAGTACCTTAGAAGCTGATTAGCTGCCCGCTTGTCTTCAGCACACACTGACCGCCAGCTCCGCTGTTTGTCCTGTCTGTCTGGACACTCGCAAGCTACACAGCTGCTTTCTTTCTATCAATAAAGTAAGGGAGGAGGAAGGCAGAGGAGATCAGGGAGCCTGTGCGCACTCCCAAGATTATGACCGGGGGCAGAGATATAGAGGAGGCTGGAGAGCCGATAACCAATGCTGGTGAAGGGGACGGGACCCGACCAGGGCAATAAGAAAATGCACTATGAAGGCAGAAAGAAGGGATATGCTGCTAAACTATAATATTTAGAAAATACAAACCTATTAGAAATTTGTTTATTTTTATGGTCCCCTTTTTTTTTTAAATATGATCCTTGTAGTGAGAAAATCCCTTTAAGTTGAACATGTGATTATGTAAATTGTAGACTCTGTTTTGAGCTGTATATCATTTTCCCTATATGCACAGGAAAGTCATTGTAGAGCTTGAACAGGTACAAAGGCGGCAACAAAAATAATAAAAGGACTGGGTGGACTACAATACCCAGAAAGATTAGCAAGATTAGGGTTATATAGTTTAGAGAAAAGACGGCTTCAGGGCAACATAATAAATATGTTTAAATATATTAAGGGCCAATATAGAGATCTCTCTCAAGATCTATTTATACCCAAAACTGTATCCAGAACAAGGGGGCATCCTCTCCGTCTTGAGGAAAGAAAGTTTCTACATAAACATAGAAAAGGATTCTTTACTGTAAGAGCAGTGAGACTGTGGAACTCTCTGCCAGAGGAACTTGTCATGGTGAATTCACTGACAGAGTTCAAGAAGGGCTTGGATGCATTTCTGGAGCATGATAATATAACAAGTTATAGTGACCAGGATTCTGTAGAAGGGTCTGGATACATTTCTAGATGTAATATAACAAGTTATAGTGACCGGGATTCTGGAGAAGGGTTGTTGATCCAGGGATTATTCTGATTGCCAGATTGGAGTCGGGAAGGAATTTTTTCCCTAACATGAGGACAATTGGCTTCTACCTTATGGAGGTTTTTGCCTTCCTCTGGATCAACACTTTAGCAACACTTTAACAAATGGGCCAAACTGGATGGACGTATGTCTTTTTTCGGCCTGACAAACTATGTAACTATACATGTGCACTTTTATTGCCTTTTCCTCAATTAGCTTATCCCCTTCTTACCCAGATGTGACCACTCCTCTCACCACCTTTTCCCCAGCTGTATACATACCGTGTTTCTCCGAAAATAAGACAGTGTCTTATATTAATTTTTGCTCCTAAAGATGAGCTAAGACTTATTTTTAGGAGATGTCTTATTTTTCCATGAGCAAGAATTCACATTTATTGTAGAACAAAAAAATCAACATGTATTAATATACTGTAGTGATTTCATCACAAACATCAGCATAAGCAGCCACACTCTGAATTGTATAAAAAAAATGCACTATGCCTTATTTTCGAGGAAACAGGGTAGATGCATTACTGTCCAGCTTTTATACTATTTAAGAAAATGCATCTATTTTTATTATTACACTAGTGGAGGTATTTCTGTACCTTGTGGCATTTGTTTTTAGATAGTTGTTGCTGGTGTACATTGCCTTGTGTTATCCAGTTTTCTTAAACAACATGGACAACCTCTCTAAATCAAGTTAACTACTAACATAAAATACTCTGGGTAATTACAGACAACCATAAGCAAACACTGTCAAGTACCAGAAGTATCCTATACTTCTGTTAGTCCAGGTCAGCATTCGCCACCACATTGATTAGTCATTTGTTTCAGTGTTTCAGCCTGTGGTGACCACAGAGAGACATGAAAAGCCTCTGCAGGAATGGCTTCTGCTATTAGGAATATAGAGGCCTATTTCTTAGCCGTCCTTGTAATTATGGGCTTGAAGCCACCTGCATGTTTGTGTCATTAGTGAGCTGTGGAGTGACTGATGATACATTGGAGTACGCTAGTTCTTGTGGCTGTTTGGGGTGTAGTTTGTATTTTGGTTTCTGGATTCCATGAACACAGGACAATTGATGTCATAAATCACCAATAGTAATATTGTAAAACTGCTGTGTCTCATATCATGAAAAATGTATGACTAATTCTCTCCACGGACGCCATTTTAGTGTCTCAATTGTTTTGTTTTCATTGTGTTTTTTTTTTCTCTTTCTTTTTTTCTTTGTTTCCCACAGTAAATTATCTGACTGAGGAGGTGTTCTTACTCTTGCAGTCTGTTGTGGCAAGTATCACCCTATACTGTATTACTATATATAAGCATCACTCTGTACTGTATTACTGTATAAAATTTCACCTCATACTGTGTCACTATATACTAGAGTTACCCTATACTGTTATAAAGGTATTATCCTATACTGTATTTCCATATACTAGAACTACCCTATACCATATCCCTATATTCAAGTATAACCCTAAACAGTATCCCGATATGCAAGTATCACTCTATATTATATCACTATATACAACAATCATCCTGTACTGTATCACCATATATTACTATTACCCTATACTATATTACTGTATACAATCATCACCCTATGCTGCATCACTATATACAAGTATCACCGTATACACTAGAATTACCCTATATTGTATCACTATATACAAGTATCACCTTATACTGTATCACCATTTACAATTATTACTTTATACTGTATTGCTATATACAATCCTCACCCTATACTGTATCAGTATATACAAGTATCACCTTATACACTAGAATTACCATATATTGTATTACTATATACAAGCATATACAAGCATCACCCTAATATAATATTACTATCTACTAATATTACCTTATGTTGTATTACTATATACAAGTATCACCATATACTATATCAATATATATAAGTATTACTTTATACTGTATCACCATATACTATAGTTACCCTATACTGTATCACTATATACATGTATTACCCTATACTGTATCACCATGTACTAGAATTAACCAATACTGTGTCAGTATGTTTTTAATAGGCAGCATATTCCAACAGATCCATATTGATATTAAATCTGTATTTTAAAGACAGTGAGATTGAGGCCACATTTCTCCCATTTGTAAGGGTTTTGTACCAATAAGGCATGAAACAATCCAGTGGGAATAAGCTCTAAAGACAGGGCTAATTTTGCCACTGGTCAAGTGAAGTGCATAGGGCGGCATCTACTGCAGGCAGTGCCAGATGAAACTAATAAAAAAAAATATTTAAAATTTAATTTACATAAAAATTTTGCTTTACAGCGGGCCAATAGTCATATATATTTAGAGGGGGTGCAGGGAAAGGCATGGTCCATGCATTGTACAAAACAGTCTATGCATTACAAACAGCAAAACTTTACAATGATTGTATTTCAAAGAAGCATCAGAAACGAGCAGTTACTTAAAGGGGTTTTTCCCATCTCAAAGGCAAAGGTAAATAAACATGATTACCAATTACATTTCTGTCCAGATAATGCTTTGTTACAGAGATACAGCAGTTTTTCTATACTCGTTTACTGAAGGTTTTCTAGGTTATGGACCACCTCTCTCTGATTTAGCTGTTCCCTGGTTGGTGATCTCACTCCCCTTTAGAGTTACTGGAAGAGCATAGTAATCTTGTTCTGTGCTCTCAGTTCTGCAGTGACACTGTTATCTTTTTAGATAAATACCCCGATAACAGTTCATCTCAGCAGCATTTAAATTTTTCTCTCTCACTTGAAGCATCCTTTCAGGACATGTACAGCTTTACTGGCTCACATTTATAACCAGGCATTATGCTTGGACAGTGTAATTTTATTTTCAAACCCCTCCATCAGTAATGTCCCTCTAACAAGCACAACTAGGAATAGGAGCTAACAGAGCTGAGATGTCAGTCACTACTATAAAACTACCTACAGCCTGCAAAGTAAATATGAGCCTAAAGCAGGGGGAAAGGCAGGTCCTATGAAAACAGCCTGATGGAAAAACCCCTTTAAGGTGTCAATCTAGTGTTATTGTCTCGGTCGGTATTTAGATTGTGGCCTAGCGAACTTTATTCACCAGTCCTATTGTAGAACTGGACACATACTCCTCCAGATTGTACTCGAGTATTTTTTTTGGCATGTACTGTCCACGCCAGAAAAGAATTGACATGTCAGCAAAGGCATTTTTTGTTGCGGACAATCCATAGCAAAAATATATTTAGGCAGATTTATCAAGGCAGTTGTGCCAGAATTCTGGCTCCATTTATGCTAAAAACAAGCTTTCCGCCACATTTACTATGTGTTTAAGACGCTTCTGCGCCTCGTCTGACAAAGAGGGCGTGGCCTTGTAAGAAAAAAAAAAGACGTGGTTTAAATGTGACCAAAAATGCGCCCGAATTTTGTCGTATTTTCTGGTGTGAAAGTAAGCCAACTTAATTGTGGTACAAAGTTAGACTAGACCGTTCTAACCTGTGCCAGATTTATCAACACTGTGATACATGTGGCGCATTGTAAGACTGTCTAGTCTAACTTTACACTGTCTAAAAGTAAGACATTACTGATAAATCTGCCCCAATGTGTGAATCTACGATAACACTTCAAGATTTCGCCGGGTAGAGGGGCAACTACTTCCTGACATTTTGATGCATCACCTCTTGTTAATCATAGCGGTTGTTCACCTTGTAGCAGCTCTAATCTTTTTCGTACCTGGATTTCTTGTAAATCCCTTTATTTTTTTTACGTTTTATTGAAAGTAGGCGACTGAGGCAGAGCAACCAGCAGAAAAAGCAGATAAAACTATGCCTAAGAATACCGGCGGCCTTTACACGGCAGTCAATTCATGGAGTTCTCCTTTCCTATCTAAACGTTCTCTACATGAGTTTGTTGCCCTGTGTTGGCATATGGACATTTTTTCATGGATGAGTGTGTTTTTACCTACAGATGGCATGCCAGGAAAATGATGTGGAATCGCTAAAAATTTTGCAGGTGGAACTTTGGTATGTATGACAGTGAATTTCTCATGTCCGTCTGTTTGGTGACTTATTCAGTAAATACAAAAAAATTAGCTTAAAAGTCACATAAAAAACACAATTTCTGAATAGGGAGATAGGCCTCCTTAAAGTGGTATATTGTACCCATTGAACCTTAGGTCTGTGTTTTATATTCAGAATACATACTGTTCTACACAGGCACAACATGGCCTTCTGAGTATGGACTTGCACTTCTGTTTTCCATAGAAACAGCTCTAGGAATGTTTCTTTGCAGAATTGACATGGACTTATGGCACATCCGGTACTAAGAACCCTTTTCTTGCGGCAGTTTTGCGTGTTAGACTGCATTCATATTAGTATTGTTAGACTGCATTCATATTAGTATTGTGCCATATTTCAGCCATGTACATTTGAATACCTGCTAAAAGACATACAGCAGGTGAAATAAGTATTGAACACATGACCAGTTTCCTAAGTAAATTTCTAAAAGTGCTATTGACATTAATTTCTCACCAGATGTCGGTAACAACCCATCCAATCCACACAGACAAAGCAATCAATCCATACAGGTTCATAAATTGTGTGTAATAATGAGAAATGACACAGGGAAAAAGTATTGAACGCTCTTACCGAAATGTATTTACTAACGCCTTTGTTGATGATGGAGCGTCAAGGACGCTTCCTGAATGGAGAAACTAGTGGCCTGCATTGCTCAGGTGGGATTTTGGCCCATTCTTCTACACAAACACTCTTCAGATCCTGAAGTTTTTGTGGGCTCCTTCTATGAACTCTGAGCTTTAGTTCCTTCCATAGATTTTCTATTGGATCCAGCTCAGGTGATTGGCTTGGATATTCTAGCAGCTTTATTTTCTTGATCTTAAACCAATTACGTTTCCTTGTGTGTTTGGGATCATTGTCTTTCTGTAATATCTACTCTAATATCCACCCTCGTTTCATCTTCATCATCCTGGTAGATGGCAGCAGATTTTTATCAACGATGTCTCGGTACATTTGTCCATTCATCCTTCCTTATTATATGAAGTTTGCCAGTGCCGTATGCTGAAAAACAGCCCCACACCATGATATTCCCACCTCCACACTGCACTGCTGGTGTTTTGGGGTGATATGCAGCACCTTTTGGCCTGCAAACATGCTGTGTGTATAGTGGCATCTGACCAGACTATATTCTCCCAGTATTTTACAAGCTTGTCTAAATGTTGTCAAACACATTTTAAAGGCTCTTGAGCATGCTTTTTGTTCAGCAATGTAGTCTTTCGTGATGAGCCTACATACAGGCCATGGAGGTTGAGTACAGTACTTATTTTTTTTTTTTTTTCTTTCAAACAATTATACCTGCTGATTCCAGGCCATTCTGTAGCTCTCCACAGGTGGCCCTTGGCTTTTGGATTACTCTTCTGATAATGCTTTTCACTCCTCTGTCTGGAATCTTGTGGGGAGCATGTACTCGTGGCCGGTTTATGGTGCAATGATGTTCTTCCCACATCCGGATTATGGCCCCAACACTGCTCAGTGGAACCTTCTGAATTTTAGACATTTCTCTGTAACCAATGCTATCAGTATGTTTTGCAACAATAAGGTTGTGAAGGTCTTGAGACCTCTCGACATCATGAGATGTTTCTTGTGTGTTGCCTTGGTAATGAGACACCTTCTTATAGGCCATCAGTTGAACCAGCTGCAATTTTCCACCAAGTGGCAGGATTTCAGCTGGTGTCATCACTTTCCATGGCTTTTTGCACCTCTTTTTCTTCATGTGTTCAATACTTTTTCTTTGTGTCATTTCTCATTATTATACATAACTTAATTTATGGACATTTATGGATTAATTTTTTTTGCCCGTGTGAATTGAATGGGTTGTTATCAACATCTGGTGGGAATTTCATGTCAATAGCACCTTTTAGAAATATATTTACTTAGAAAATTAGTGATGTGTTCAATACTTATTTCACCCATTGTATTCTGCAGCATAGCTGCCAGACATGGGGATAAACAGACAAAACAAAGCCATCTTGAGACTACTTTTGGTCGATTTTCAACCGTACACGCTTTATTTATAGGACCAAAATAGGGTAGTACAGTATATCATAGAACACTACGCTGTATTGTCCTACAAACTAAAGCATATGTGGTTCAGAACAGACCATACATAGTCACAAGTTGACTGTGTTTGCAGAAATGTCCAAGCCTATGTCTGTTCAGCTATATGTTATTTGCAAGTTTTCTCACTTACAAAGAATGGAGAGGTCTGTAATTTTTTATGTAGGTACACTTCAACTGTGAGAGACAGAATCTAAAAAAAAAATCCAAAGAATCACATTGTATGATTTTTAAATAATTAGCATTTTATTGCATGATATAAGTATTTGATCCAGTAGAAAAACAGAACTTAATATTTGGTACAGAAAACTATGTTTGCAATTACAGAGGTCAGATGTTTCCTGTAGTTCTTGCACACACTGCAGCAAGGATTTTGGCCCACTCCTCCATACAGATCTTCTCCAGATCTTTCAGGTTTTGGGGCTGTCACTGAGCTTCATTGAGTTTCAGCTCCCTCCAAAGACTTTCAGTTGGGTTCAGGTTTGGAGACTGACTTGGCCACTCCAGGATCCTGAAATGCTTTTTATGGAGCCACTCCTTATTTGCCCTTGCTGTGTGTTTCAGGTCATTGTCCTGCGGGAAGACCCAGCTATGACCCATCATCAATGCTCTTACTGAGGGAAGGGGGTTGTTGGCCAAAATATTGTGATGCATGTCCCCTTCAATATGCTGCAGTCATCCTGTCCTATTTGCAGAAAACCACCCCCAAAGCATGATGGTTCCAAAATCGCGGCCAAATCGCACCTAGTTTATTAACATGGTTTCCTATGGGAAACCGCATTAATATTCACACTCCACGGGTTTGGCCGCGGCTCCGGGGTCACGGCCAAACCCGCGCGTGTGAAGAACTCTCCTGTCAATTCCTGACAGGGAGTGCTCTGCGGCGGCAGCACGGGCGTCGCGCGGTCGCTGCCGCGGCTGGGACGTGGCTCGCGCCGCGGTTTGCCCCCTGCTATTAATTTGCGGCGCGGTCCGACGAGGTTTTGGCCGCGGGAAACCCGGCGAGAGCCGCGACCAAAACCGTCGTGTGAACGAGGCCTTATTGTGTGTAGACGGGTATCTTTTATACAGGCGTCACGTTCAAACAGGTGCAATTAATACACGCAATGAGTGCAGAGTAGTAGGGCTTCTTCAAAAAAACATTACAGGTCAGTGCGAGACAGAATACTTATTTAATGCAATAAAATACAAATTAGTTATTTAAATATCATACAGTATGATGTTTCTAGATTTTTTTTATTTTATTTGAGAATCTGGAGCATTACATTTGTTGGTTCAATTAAACTTGAAAAGTGGCCAGAAAAAGAGAACTTTCATGTGAAACTCGACAGTCTATTCTTGTGCTGAGAGATGAAGGCTATTCCATGCGAGAAATTGCCAAGAAACTGAAGATTTCCTACAACGGTGTGTACTACTCCCTTCTGAGGAGAGCACAAACAGGCTCTAACCAGAGTAGAAAGAGAAGTGGGAGGCCCCGCTGCACAACTGAGCAATAAGAAAAGTACATTAGAATCTCTAGTTTTAGAAATCGATGCCTAACAGGTCCTCAACTGGCAGCTTCATTAAATAGTACCCACAAAATGCCAGTGGCAACGTCTACAGTGAAGACGTGACTCCGGGATGCTGGTCTTCAGGGCAGAGTGGCAAAGAAAATGCCATATATGAGACTGGCTAATAAAAGGAAAAGATTAATATGGGCTAAAGAACACAGACATTGGACAGAGGAAGATTGGAAAAAAGTGTTATGGAGATAAATCAAAGTTTGAGGTGTTTGAATCACACAGAAGAACATTTGTGAGACGCAGAACAACTGAAAAGATGCTGGAAAAGTGCCTGACGCCATCTGTCAAGCATGGTGGAGGTCATGTGATGGTCTGGGGTGGCTTTGGTGCTGGTAAAATGGGAGATTTGTACAAGGTAAAAGGGATTTTGAATAAGGAAGGCTATCACTCCATTTAGCAGCGCCATGCCATATCCTGTGGGGGCGCTTGATTGGAGCCAATTTCATCCTGCAACAGGACAATGACCCAAAGCCACCTCCAAATTATGCAAAAACTATTTAGGGAAGAAGCTGCAGCTGGTATTCTATCTGTAATGGAGTGGCCGCGCAGTCACCAGATCTCAACCCTATTGAGCTGTTGTGGGAGCAGTTTGACCGTGTGGTTTAAATAATATATGAAGTGTGTGTATATGTAGATAAGGTTGTCTTCTTCTTAAAAACAATAATAGTATAATGCTCCAGGGGCACCATCAATTGACCCTTTCCAGGATCTCCTCACACCTTACTGATCAGCCAGACAGTATCTCTCACTCCTGTACCACCTCCTCCTTTTGCTTACTCTCTGTTGATGTCCCCCAGGGGTCAGTCCTGGGCCCACTACTCTTCTCTATCTACACTCTTGGCCTGGGTCAGCACATAGCTTAACATGACTTTCAATAACACCTGTATGCTGATGACACCCAACTTTACATCTCCAGCCCAGATGTTAACTCTACTCTCCCAGATCCCAAACTATCATCCATATCCACCTTCTTCTCCTCCCGCCTCCTAAAACTAAATCTGGACAAAAATAAATCTTTCCACCGTTTCACTCTATCCCCCCCACCTGATCTCTCTCTTACTGTCAATGGCTACACTCTCTACTGTCCCACAAGTTCGCTGCCTTGGAATAACCTGTGACTCCTCTGTCTTTCAAACCACACATCCAAGCCCTTACCTCTTCCTGCTGCCTCCACCTGAAAAATATCTCTCAAATCCTTAACTTCGATACTACAAAATTGCTGGTCCATGCCTTTGTCATCTCCCGCCTAGACTACTGCAACATCCTCCTCTGTGGCCTCCCGTCTAGCACTCTTGCTCCCCTCCAAACCATTCTCAACTCTGCTGCCTGTCTGATCCACCTCTCTCCTCGCCCCCCCCTCTCCTATCCCTACACTGGCTACCCATTGCCCAGCGAATCCAGTTCAAGTTACTAATCATGACCTACAAGGCTCTCCATAACCTTTCCCCCATACATCTTTGCCTTGATCTCCAGATATCTCCCCCACACAATCTCCGCTTCCTCACAGGCCCTTCTTCATGTTTTCTCCTCTTATCACCCCTTTCAAAACAACCGTCTCCAAGATTTCTCTTGTGCTTCCCCCACACTCTGGAACTCACTGCCCCAGCATGTCAGGCTCTCCTCCACCTTCACCAGGTTCAAAAGCAACCTGAAAACCCATCCTTCAGGATTGCCTATAACCCTGCTGCCACTACACCCCCCACAAACATGTCTGCCCTTCATGTCTCTTTCCTACCTCCTTGTAGATTGTAAGCCTTCGCGAGCAGAGTCCTCTCTCCTTCTGTACCAGTTGTTAGTCATTTATCGTCACCATTGTACTTGTTTGACTTATGTTATATATGTAACCCCCTTGAGTGTTCAGCACCCTGGAACTAATGGCGCTCTAAAATAAAGAATAATCCTTAGTCCTTAGTGACGTTAATTAAGCAAGTAGCTCTTTTTTTTATATAAGTGGACAACCCCTCTAATGGTGCAGCTCTTTACCACACTACTCCAGTCAAGCGTGAACAATGCTTTGCTAATAAATATTCACCGCTTTCTGTATTTGATTAGTTGATGCTTTTTACGCCTTGTATCTGCTGCATCATTATTATTACATAATGAACACAGAATTCTGTTCTTTCTAGGCAGGGTCTAATCTTGCTTTAATCCCTCATTAATCCTTGAAGGACTCCTCAAACCCCATGGATTCCATTATTTGTGTTATGCAATGCTCAGCCTCTTCCTCAGCATAAAAGATGTGTTTGTTTCTATCTACATAGATATTGGTACTTCTTCATATTGCTGAAATATCACTTATCACTGAAGTAGTAATGTAGCATTTGTAGCATTTGGTGCTGAGCACAGTACTCACTGATTCAGCAGAGGTTTAGATTCTTGCAGTGCTGCATTTTTTTAAATACATTTTATAAATACACATGTAAGGCAATTGAGATTTTCTAAGAAAATTGTGACAAAAATTATACAATGACGGGCAGAATGTGGGTGTGTGTTAGGAGGAGGGGGCATTTTACAGATAGTCCCTTGCTGGTTTGCCCCCCAAAAGGCTAAAAAAACAAAATGTTACTTACCTTTGGTTAAATTTTCCATTCCAAATCCTTCCTATGTTACTCCGTCATTTTAAATAGTAGAACAGCTTCCAGTCCGCTACTTCGTGCAATGCACTGGTAGAAAGGTTGTCTAGGATAAGAAAAACATGGTTGCTTTCTTCCAAAACCGGTGCCAGACCTGTCCACACTGCTTGCATGTGGTATTGAATGTGGTATTTTATTTTAAAGCGGCATTAATTCCAGGACAATGTACATGGAAATAGGGGTGTAAAGGGGTTTTCTCGCTACAAGGATTGCTGCTTTTTATGTTAAAGATCTTGCAAAAACAAGTCCACATTGCAATATGTGTCCAATAACAGTGTCCTAAACCTATTCCTAGATATCCCTCTTGTAAGTGGCCCTTTCATTGGACTCCTCAAGGTCGCTATACTACAGACTTGTTTAGCCTCGTCTGAAGGCAGCCCGCGCTGGTTCGCCTATAGCTACAGACCTGTTTGGATCTTCTCCTTATAGGCTGCCAGCGCTGGTTGCTATAGTTACAGACCTGGCTACTACAGCAGCCTAGTAGAATCCAGTAAACACGCCCCTGAATTCAAAATGCAACCAAGAAAACAGGATGAATCAGTCTAGGGAGACAACCCCTTTAAGTGCATGACAAAAACGAGTACAATGATCATCACAAAATGAGCAACAAAGTGATGTAAGGGGTCACGATCTATAAGGAAGGGGAAAGGAGACGGAAGGTGAAGGAAGGAGCTTTGTGTATGGGGGGTGTTGTGGCAGCAGAGTTTTGTAGGTTTTCCTGAAGAGATGGTTTTCAGGTAATTTTTGAAGATTTTACAGGTGAGGGAGAGACTGATGTGTGTGGGTACTAACTTCCAGAGAAAGGTGAATGTATATGTAAATATTTGAGACGGTTGTGTGAGGAACTGACCAGAGGAGAGAAGAGAAGGGCGTCCTGTGACAATCGGAAATTGCATTAGGGTAGGTATCTGATCAAGGCAGAAATGTATGGGATGGGGCAGGTTATGGAAAGCTTTGTAGGTCATGGTTAGTAGTTTAAACTGAATTAGCTGGGCAATGGGTAGTCAGTGAAGGAATTTTCAGAGAGTCTGAGATGGGAGCGCTTCTTTAATTTTTAATATAATCAGCTGTATTGGAGTCTGTGATTGTCTATGATATTTTGTCACTTTGGACTTTTATTGTAATCCTAGATTTGAATTTCCTTAGCTAGTGTAATGGTAACATACATGTTGTATGTAGTGTTGAGCGAGTGCGTTGGCTATCGAGATCGATCGATAGTCGATAGTCTGCCGCTAATCGATAAGGTTTATTCGAAAGTGAGCATCGATTATGCGCGATACCATTACAGTCTATGGAGAGCAACAACAATCCTTCATTATATTTTTTTTTTTTAACACCAAACAGGCTGTGAGAACTGAAATTAACATCCACAACAGTCAAATGATACGACCAACATCTGAGGCAACACACTTAGGTTAAAAAGTCACAGAAAAAAAGTCACAGACCATTTACTATCCCTGTTCTTGTACCACAGCCTATACCCTAAACGCATCCCCACAAATTAAAAAGTGCCAGAAGGCATATGGATTTGAACCATCATGTTACTTTGTAACTGACATTGAATATCCCTGTCCATGGAACGCCAGCAAGTAGCACAAACACCTGCAATGACCCCACATTTACAAAAGTGACGGAAAAAGGAGTCTTTCAACCACCAATTTTAGTTTCATTTCACTGGACATAGACTATCCCTGACCTGGGCCACAGCATTTAGCCCCAAACCTGCATGACCCCACATAAAAAAGTGTACGGAAAAAGAGTCTTTCAACCACCATTATAGTTCACTGGACATTGACTATACCCTGACCTGGCACAGCAAGAGCCCCAAACCGAGCAAGGACCGCCCACATGATGAAAAAGTGACGGAAAAAAGAGTCTTTCAACCACCTTTTTAGTTTCACTTGACATTGACCTATACCTGAGTCCTGTGGCCACAGCAAGAGCCACCAAACCTGCATTGACCCCCACATTTAAAAAAGTGCCGGAAAAAGGTAGTCTTTACAACCACCATTTTATTTCACTGGACATTGGACTATACCTGTCCCTGGCCACAGCATGAGCCCCAAAACCTGCATGAACCCCACATTTAAAAAGTGCTGGAAAAAGGAGTCTTTCACCACCATTTTTAGTTTCACTGGACATTGAACTATAACCTGTCCCAGTGCCACAGCATGAGCCCCAAACCTGGCCATGACTCCCCACATTTAAAAGTGCTGGAAAAAAGGAGCTTTCAACCACCATTTGTTTTAGTTATCACTGTACATTGACTATACCTGTCCTGGGCCACAGCATGAGCCCCAAACCTGCATGACCCCCACATTTAAAAAGGCCGGAAAAAAGGAGTCTTATCAACACCATTTTAGTTTCACTGGACATGTGACTAAAGCGTGTCCAGGGCCACAGCGGATGAACCAGGGCCGGAGTTACAGTGGGAGCGGTGAAATCCCAGGCTGGCGTCGTCATCTATTAGACACGCAGGTTAAAATCCCTGATGACGCAGCAACGAAAACTGTCGAGCAGAGCAGAGTGCGAAGTCGGAAGTATATGAACTCAGCCTACCTCTGAATCACAGTAAATACCTGGGTAGACGCTTGCCCCTACCGTATGAGTGTTGGACCAATTTGAGCTTCACTTGGAAATACTGGTGGTTAACGCTCTGTTACACCCAGGGTTGCCCTATATCTTGGCATTCTTATTACACATTTTACTCAACTGCTGGGAGGAAATAGTTACTCTGTACTTTTGTTCTCTGTCAGTGCTCCATACCCAGTTCTGCTGAATAACCACATCTGTCAAGTTTTCCTTACCGTCCCTTGTACAATTCAGAGGAATTTTTTAACAGCTATTTTGACATGCAAAGTTTTTAGTACTTTAATTCTAGAAAACACATTTTTAAAATAGGATGGAATCCCACCCATGTCTTTGTTCTCTTTTTTCATTGTATATAATGGTTTTCTCAATACAACAGGATTTGATAGCTATGTTAAAGATCTTGCCAAAAACAAGTCATTTTGCAATATTTGTCCATTAACAGGTGTTCCTACCTAACTATTCCTATTTCTGACATGCTACATCACCCTTGAGCCACTCTTGACAATTGTGCAGAACAAATGTCTGTTAGAAGAACAACATTTTTTAGAATAGGACCAGTAGTAATAGCTGCAATGTCACAGCAAAATGCCCCCAAAAATTCAAAGCCATGACCCTTTGGAGCCACTTTGGGTCAGATTGTGAAGAAACAAATGTCGTTAGAACAACCATTTAGAATAGGACCTGTAGTAATAGCTGCATGTCACAGCAAAATCCCCCAAAAATTCAAAGCATGACCCTTGAGAGCCCCACTTTGGTCAATTGTAAGAACAAATGTCTGTTAGAAACAACATTTTTTAGAATAAGGACCTGTAGTATATCTTCATGTCACAGCAAAATGCCCCAAAAATTCAAAGCATGACCCTTGATCCACTTTGGTCAAATTGTGAAGAACAATGTCTGTTAGAAACAACATTAATAAGAATAGGACCTGTCGTATAGCTGCAAGTCACAGTGCAGAATGCCCCAAAAATTCAATCAATGACCCTTGAGCCACTTTGGTCAATTGGTGAAGAACAAATGTCCCTGTTAGAAACAACATTTTTTTTATAATAGGATCTGTAGATATTGCTGCAATTCAAATGCATCATGACCAACAAATTATAAAAAATTGACATTCTCAGCCCACTGTTAAAAATGTGAGGGAGAAATTGCCAACTTATAAGCCAACATTTTCTATCCAAAGGACCATAAATTAAAGCTGTACACACAGCAACATGACCCCAAAAAATTATAAATAATGAACTCTCACCAGCTATTAAAATAGTGAGGGAGAAAGCCACTTAGAAGTCACATATCTGTTCCAAATAACCATGTTATTGCTTGTATCTCACAGCAACATGACCACAAAACCCATGACAATAGCGAAAACTTTCTTAAGAAAAAAGTGATTTATACATGGAAATGACGGTGTTGTCATGAAAACCTTGCAGTTACTTTTACCAGTCTCCTCACAGGCAAAACCATCAAATAGATCTTTGGGAAAAGAGAATAAAAATTGCAGTAAGAAAATAACATTTTAAAAAAAAGTTTTCAAGAGGACCATTTCTGTTTGAAAAGGGAAATGTGGAAGTAGAACCGGCAACTAATAATCGGTGACTCTCGCAATTCTGCCACAAAATCAAGAGTATCCATGCCTGATACATCTTGATGAAGTCAAACGATCCACAAGTATCTTTGAAAGCCGGATCTTTTGTCTGTAATGACTCCTCCATCTTGGCTGAAGGTCCGCTCATATAAGACGCTGGCTGCATGGGCAGTACACAACACCTCTATGGCGTGACGAGCCATCTCGGGCCATTCGTCCATTTTGGATACCCAAAGTCTATAGGTCCGGAACACATGCAAAAACACGGTGTTTGAACGCATGATAGTCGTGCACCATGATCTTAATCTGATCTCTGTTTGTGTTTGGATGTGTGTCCCTGCATTGCATGCGTGTGTGGAGGTGGGTAAACAAGATTGCCAGAGGTCACCCATTAGGCTTCTGCACCCTTTTTGCCTGCTGCTGCAGCTACGCCATACATGCACCCACTGCTGTCACGTCGCTGATGTTGTTTCCACCGTGACATTTGTGGGAACGAGAAGCAACGCAACAGATTTCTCCAGTTGATCAAGTCAGCAAGGTCTCCATTTCCTGCAATTTTAATCTCTATATGTGGTGGGTGAAGGAAAGTGCTGATTTTTGTTTTGTACCGGGGGATCCAGGAGGGAGCCCACCCAGTAACTGTTGATCATTTTGATGGAGTTAAGTCGATGATCATGTTGGAGGAAATGGAGCAACCAAGCACTCATGTGAGAGATGGAGCCTTGATTTCCCAAGCCTCTGGGTCGAGGGGCACTAGCAAACTGATCTTCCTCATCTTCCTCCTCCGCCTCAAATTCGCGCCAACCTCTTTCCAAGGCAGGGACGTCGGTAACATCGGTGTCTAGGAATACCTCCTCCTCCTCCTCCCCTCCTCCGCTGCCTCCGGCACAGCTTCAACACAGCCCTGACTTGCCTGAGATATGCACCCTGAGAGCTGATGCGCCACCTTGCACTAGCTCTGGACCCCGAACCACTGCCTAATGAAGACCGATGAAATTGTGAAACTGTCGTGCCTTGTGGATTTGACGGAGAGAAAGGCTCCGTGTCCGCATCTGTGTCCGTCTCCTCCTCCGTCGCTGGCGGGACCTGTTGTTTCAGAGTGTCCAACGATCGTTCCAGAACTAAGATCACCACAATGCTCATGCTGACAAGGGCATTGTCCGCACTGACCATTTTGGTGGCTTCTTCAAAACTGGCAAGGATGGTGCAGAGCTCTTTCACCTGCCTCCACTCTCGGTGGTTCAACACCCCGAGGTCCGTACCGCTGCTTGTCAGGCCATGTGTCACTTCGTACTGCGTAATGGCATTGCGCTGCTGCCACAATCGCTGGAGCATGTGGAGGGTGGAATTCCAGCGTGTTGCCACGTCAACAATGAGACGGTTGACGGGGGGCCGAGCTGACGCTGCAACGCAGCCAGGCGGGACGAAGCAGGGTGCGAACGGCGGAAGTGCGAACTCAGACCTCGAGCCTTCTTCAGCAGGCAGTCCAGACCCGGTAGCTCTTTAGAAATTTCTGGACGACAAGGTTCATGACATGTGCCAGGCAAGGGATGTGCTCCAGCCTACCGATCTTAAGGGCGGCCAGCAGATTTCGCCCGTTATCGCACACCACCTTGCCTGGCACAAGGTTCTTGTCACCCAGCCAGCGCTCGGTCTCGTTGCTTAGAGCCGTCCACAGCTCCTGACCTGTGTGTGGACGGTCTCCAAGGCAGATTAATTTCAACACGGCCTGGTGTCTCTGGGCACGTGATGCCACCAGAGACCTTGGGGGAAAGAGCCCTGCACCATCCCTGCGGTTTTGAAGAGCGTGCGCCGAGCCTGAGAGCCACCGTCACCCCCAGAGACATCCACCCAGCTCACCCAGTGAGCTGTCACAGAGATATAGCGGCCTTGGCCGTGCTTACTAGTCCATGTGTCGGTGGTGAGATGGACTTTTCCGGACACAGATGCAGACAACGCGCTTGAAATTTTAGATGACACGTTCTGGCCAGGGCAGGGACGGCTTTTCTGGCAAAGAAATGCCTGCTCGGCATCTGGTATTGGGGGCAAGCGAGGGCCATGACGTGGCGGAACCCATCTGTGTCCACCAGACGGAAAGGCAACATTTCCAAGGCCAAAAGCCTGGCAATGCCGACATTCAGGCTTTTGGCTTTGGGATGGTTTGGGTTAAAGTGTTTCTTCTGCTCCCAAACCTGGAAGACAGAAGGCTGGCTGCTAGACTGGCCGCTGTACGGCGTGCAGGTCGTCAAACTGGCGGAAGGAGAAGGGTAGGATGGGTCTCTGGTGGTGCTGGTGGTACTCGGGCGACGGTGGAGGCTGAAGCGGAGGCTGATCCCTGATCATGACTCTGAGAGACATGGGCAGCTGAGGAACGCTTGGAGGAGGAGGAGGCGGAGACAGAGGGTGTGACAGTGGTTGGAGGCCCGGCGTCGGTCTGGCCTTTTTTGGCCAAGTGTTCCCTCCATTTCAACTCATGCATTCGCTGCATGTGACTAGACATGTTGGTGGTGGTTAACCACTTAAGGTTCTTGCCTCTACTTATGCGTTTACGGCAAAGGCGGCATATGACATCGCTGGGTGAATCAGAGGCTTGCTCAAAGAAGGCCCAGGCTTGAGAGGTCCTGGACCTTTTTTTGACACATAAGCGAGGAGCGGGGTTTGCGCTGACCGTAGGCTGGCGGAATCATAACATGCGGAACTTCTGCTACCGCCGCTCCATCCCTTTTTTGTGGCTGACCCGTAGGTGACACTACCTACCATCATGTCCTTCCCTCCATCGCCATCTGATGAGCGCTCGCAAGCAAATTCCTTGCGGAAAAAACAGATGTATCCGCAATGTCGTCAATCATCATCATCAATCAACACAGGTGACATGGTCGTCCTGACTTCTGCATCCAGATGCTGCGGCCCGTACAAGCAAGGGGCCACTGCAAGGCGTTGCCGATCCGCATCCGTTGATTTTTGCCGATTGACCGCTTCCTACACCCTCCTCTATGGCATCAGTAACTGGGCCGACAGAGCAAGAAAATTCATCCTTTTTGCCTCTTGAACTTTTAACATGCCTTCTGACCCCCAACCGCAATTTTGTCATCAAAAGAGGATCTTCAGAAAATGTATTAATCTACATGGTGGTACAAACGAGTTGACAATTGGGCTGCTTCAGTTTGAACGGATGCTGATGATGCTGAATACGACATTTGTGGCCTTTTTTTGTCCGTGACTGCGAGGACAGGAGGAAAGACTGCTAGATGCAGGTTGCAATTTAACCACTGAAGGACAGATTGGCGACGAGTTCGATACTTAGATCACAGGTCCCTGACCCAGTGATTGACAGGCTGACGGTCCTGCAAACTGACGATCCGCCGGCATGCGTGTTGTCGCCGAACAAGGCCCCCCCCCAAAAAAACTGGAAGGAGCACCTCACCTCGTACCTCTACCTCCATGTGCTACCCCCCTCTTTGCTCGCTTACCACCTGCATTTTTCGCTCACATGTTTGCAGAAATATAAAAATTTGTAGAAGGTATGAAAGGTTTTGGAAAGTCTCTTATAAAAGGACGCGAATCAACAGCTATTCTCAAAATCCCTCAAATCAAAACCAAAAATTGCAGATTCAAATTTAAACTGCAAGGTGTCCTATCAACAAATCTGGACTGGGCAAAAGTCCAAAAAGAACACTATCTGTTATGTTTTGTATAATAAACGTAGTTTTTTTGCACCTTTTCAATTCCCCTGTGGGAATATAGAGATTGCTTGTTTAAGATTTACGTAGATCCTGCGTCAATTAACAGTGCTGGTGTGCATAAAGTCAAAAAAAACAACTAACTGTTAATTTGATATAATAAACGGTATTTTTTGCACCTTTTCAATTCACCTGGTGGTAATTATAGAGATTTGCTGTTTTAAGATTTACGTAGATTCTTGCGTCAATGAACAGTGCTGTGCGCGAAAGTCAAAAACACGTAACTGTTTTATGTTTTGATATGAATAAACGGTCATTTTTTTTGCACCTTTCAATTCACCTGTGGTGATTATAGAAGTGCTGTTTTTAAGATTTACGTAGATGCTGCTCAGCGTCAATGAACATGCTGGTGCGCAAAATTCAAAAAATACGTAACTGTATGTTTTGATATAAATAAACGGTATTATTTTGCACCATTCAATTCACCTGTGTTTGAATATAGAATTAGCTGTTTTAAGATTTACGAAGATGCTGCGTCATGAAACAGTGCTGGGTGCGCAATAGTCAAAAAAAAACACTAACTGTTAAGTTTTTGATATAATAAACGGTATTCTTGCCACCTTATCAATTCACATGTGGTGAATATAGGAAATTGCAGTTTTAATATTTACGTATATGCGTCGTCAATGAACATGCTGGTGCGCAAACGTCAAAACACCTCTAACTGTTATGTTTGATATAAAAAACGGAATTTTTTGTGCACCTTTCAATTCACCTGTGTGGGTGAATATAGAATTGCTTGTTTTAAGATTTACGTAGATGCTAGCTCGCTTCAATGACAGTGCTGGGTGCGCAAAAGTCACAAAACACGTACACGTTATGTTTTTGATATAAAAAACTTTTTTTTTTTGTAACTTTCATTCACCTGTGAGTAATATAGAATTGATGTTTTAAAATCGTACGTAATGCTGCGTCAATGAACAGTGCTGGGTGCGCAAAAGTCAAAAAACACTTAACCTGTTATGTAGTGTGAAGATAAAAAACGTATTTTTTTGCACCTTTCAAATTCACCTGTGTGCATAATAAATAGCTGTTTAAGATTTACTTTAGATGCTGCGTCAATGAACATGCTGGGTGCGCAAAAGTCAAAAACACAAACTGTTATGTTTGATATAAATAAACGGTATTTTTTGCACTCTTTCTCAATTCACCTGTGGTGAATATAGAAATTGCTGTTTTTAAAGAATTACGTAGATAGCTGCTCAATGAACAGTCTGGTTAGCGCAAAGTCAAAAAACTACGCAACTGTTATGTTTTGATATAATAAAAAACGTTTATTTTTTTTTTTTTTTTTTGTACCTTTCAATCACCTGTGGTGACATATAAATTGCCTGTTTTAAAGATTTACCGTAGATGCTGCGTCAATGAACAGTGCTGGGTTGCGCAAAATTAAAAAAAACACTTAACTGTTATGTTTTGAAAATAATAAACGGTATTTTTTGCACCTTTTCAATTCACCTTGGGTGAAATATAGAATTGTCTGTTTTAAGATTTACGTAGGATCTCGCGTCCAAGGAACAATGCTGGGTGCCATAGTACAAGAAAACACGTAACTAGTTAAGGTTTTGAATATAATAAACTATTTTTTGCACTTTCAATTCACCTGTGGTGAATAAATTAGAAATGCAGTTTTAAGATTATATCCGTAGATGCTTGCTCAATGAAACAGTGCTGGGTGCGCAAAAGTCAAAAAACGACGTAACGTTAAGTTTTTTATATAATAAACGGGTATTTCTTGCACCTTTCAATCACCTGTGGTGAATATAGAATTGCTGTTTTAAGATTTACGTAGGATGCCTTCTTCAAATGACAACATGCTGGGTTCAATCAAAAGTCCAATAAATACATAACAATTAAGGTGTGTGTATTGCATTCAAATGAACCGGAACAATTAGATCCTTCCTCTCCTTATTCAAATACACTCAGTCGGAGAATATATATTGTCAGTGCTATTATAAGATTTACGTAGAAGCCTTGCAATCAATGAACAGTGCTGGGTGCGCAAAAGTCAAAAAACACGATAACTTTAAAAGTTTAAGTGCTATATACAACGGTATTTTTGCAACCACCTTTTCAATTTCACGCTGTGGTGAATATAGCATTGCTGTTTTACAATTTACTGAAGATGCTAGCTACAATGAGACAGTGCTGGTTGCAGCAAAAGTTCAAAAAACACGTAACTGGTTATGTTTGATATATATAACTGGTATTTATTTGGCACCTGTTCAATTCACCTGTGTTGATATAAGAATTGCTGTTTATAAATATTTACGTAATGCTGCGCAATGAACATGCTGGTGCGCAACAAAAGTCAAAAAACACATAACCTTTTGTATGTTTTGATATAATAAACTGGTATTTTTTTTGGCAACCTTTTCAAATCACCTGTGTGAATATAGTAATTGCTGTTTTAAAGATTACGTAGATGCTGCTTCAAAGAGAACAGTGCTGTGCCAAAAGTCAAAAAACACCGTAACTGTTATGTTTTGCTATAATAAACGGTATTTTTTTGCACCTTTCAATTCACCTTTGGTTAATATATAATTGCTGTTTTAATATTTACGTAGATCACAGCGTCAATGGAAACAGTGCAGGGTGCGCAAAAGTCAAAAACATGTAACTGTATGTTTTCGTACGATACACGTATTCTTTGGCAACAAACAACCTGTGGCTGACGACAAGATTGCTGGATTCTGTAATTTAAGTGCAAGGTGGATATATCAACAGTCACAGTGTGTAATGGTAAAATTGAAAATGACACCTATCTGAAAATGTATACTGATAATAAAAGTGAGTGTTTTGCAGCTAACAAGATGACCTGCAGTTACTAGAAAAGTTATGTTTTTCCAATAAAAGTGTCAGGCTTGCCCAATATCCAGGAAATATTTTCAATAGCAAACTGTTCATAATAACGATATTGTCCACTACCAATTCTACACAAAGTTCTTGGTGAACTTTATCCAGTGTTCTTTATAGACATAGCTTGTCTGTGAGCGATCGTGCCCGGGGACCCCCCGCCCCCCGCTCCCACCGCCGTGAATTTACAGCGGTAGATGCTGCTTTAAAATTCTCTAGCTAACTACATAAAATGTTCAAATCTCTAAACTAACTAAATTTGAAGGATCACAGTCTAAATAGCTAGAGGTTTCTCTTGCAGAAAAATACTAATTTCGCTGAGCTTTTCTGGCCACAGGCAGAGCGCAGTGTCCTATCCCTATGAGATACGCTGAGAGACACTGAGTGAAAACAGGAAACGCTGTCTACTGTAAAACTATGGTCATGTGATTTTTCCAGACAATCGCGCACCATACACATCCAAGTCAAGAACGTCCCCCACACACATCTCACCCTGCTCTATTCTGAATCTTCATTTGCTGGCCGCCAAAAATTACAGGAAAGCGCCGAAAAAGGCGCAGATCTTAATAGATGATGCACTAGAATTTTAAACCTTAATTATCCGTAATATCTAAAATTTCGATCACCATAAAAACCATGCCGAATTCAACTTTGTTCGATAAAAATCCGCTCACACTAGTCCATCGGCCCTTGCCTGCCCCCAATACCAGATGCCTGAGCATGGCATTTCATTGCCAGAAAAGCTCGTCCCCTGCCCTGCATCCACGTGTTCATTAAAATTTCAAGCACGTTGTCTGCATCTTTGTCCGTAAAAGTCCTCTACACATTGACTAGTAAGCACGAGCCAAGGCCGCTATGTCTCTGTGACAGCTCACTGGGTGAGCTGGGTGGATGTCTCAGGGGGGGGTGACGGTGGCTCACAGGCTCGGCGCAACGGCTCTTCAAAACCACAGTATGGTGCAGGGGCTCTTTCCCCCAAGGGGTCCTCATGTGTGGCATCACGTGGCCCAGGAAGTAAACCCAGTCCGGTTTGAAATTAATCTGTCTTGAAGACCAACCTCCAACAGGTCAGGAGCTGTGGAACGCTCTCCGCAACGAAACCTCGAACGCTGCTTGGTGACAACAACCTTGTGCCAGGCAAGTTTTTCGATAGACGGTCGAAATTCTGCTGCCGCCCTTAATGATCTGTAGGCTGGAGCACATCCCTTGCCGGCACATGACATGAACCATGTTGTCCAGACAATTCTAAAGAGCTACCCGGGTCTGGACTGCCTGCAGAGAAGGCTCGAGGGTCGGAGTTCAACACTTCCGCCGTTCGCACCTGCTTCGTCCCGCCTGGCAGCGTTGTCAGCGTCAGTTGGCCTCCCCTTCAACCGCTCATAGTTTGAATGTGGCAACACGCTGAATTCCACCCTGCCACATGCTTAAAGTGATTGTGGCAGCAGCTGCAATGCCATACGCAGTAAACTATTGACACATGGCCCTGACAAGCAGCGTTGCGGACCTCGGGGTGTTTGAAGCCACCGAGAGTGGAGGCAGGTGGAACAGAGCTCTGCACCATCCTTGCCATTTTTGGAAGAAGCCTACCAAAATTGTTCAGTGCGGACAAATGCCCTTGTCAGCATTAGCATTGTGTGACTCAGTTCTGGAACAAGTTGTTTGGACACTCTGAAACAACATGGTCCCCCGCCATCGACGGAGTGGTATGAGACGGACTCAGATGCGACAAAGAGCCTTCTCCCGTAGAATCCACCAAGCCCACAGTTTCTCAATTTATCGGTCTTCATTATGCAGTGGTTCGAGGTCCAGGCGTAGTGCAAGGCAGCGCTCCAGCTCTCAGGGTGCCATCATTTCATGCAATTCAGGCTGTTTGAAGCTGTGCCGGAAGGAAGCGTAGTAGGCGGGAGGAGGTATCTAGACACCAACGTTACCGACTTCCCTGCCTTGGGAAAGAGGTTGGCGTGGAAAAAAAAATTTGAGCGGAGAGGAAGATGAGGAAGATCATTTGCTAGTGCCCATTGAAACCCCGAGCTTGGAATAACGGCTCCATCCTCACATGATTTGCTTGATGCTCCATTACCTCCAACATGATCCTCGCATTAAGGCCATCAAAATGAACAAGCATTACTGGGTGGCACCCTCCTGATTCCCCGGTACAAAACAAATACTCAGCACTTTCTTTCACCCACCCAAATAGAGAGTAAAATGCAGGAAATGGAGACCCTTGCTGATTGATCAACTGGAGACACTGTTCGTCTGCTTAACGTTCTTCAAATGTCACGGTGGGTGAACACCATCAGCGACATGGACAGCATAAGTGCCAATTATGCCGTAGCGGCAGCAGCCGCCAAGGTGGCAAAAGCCTAATTGGTGACCCCTGGCAATCTTTGTTTACCACCCTCAGCCAACCATGCAATGCAGGCTACACATACAACACACAGAGACCAGGCTTAAGAAACATGGTTGCATACGACTATCTGGCTACTCACATCCGATGTTTTTGGATGTTGCCGGACCCAATAGACTTCTGGTATCCAAAAATGGACGAATGGCCCGAGCTCGCTCGCCACTCCATAGAGTTGTTGTCCCTGCCCAGCAGACATCGACATACTGAGCGACCTTCGCAGCAAAGCTGGTGGATTCATTACAGACTAACGCAACGCTTCCACAATAATGTGGATCGATTGACTTTCATCAAGGATGAATCACGCAGGATCTCTGATGATGTTGTGGCCTCCAATTGCCCGAGTCACCGATTAGTTATTCCGGTCTAACTTCAACATTCCTCTTCAAACAGAAATGGTCCTCTGAAAAACTTTTTTTTTAAAATGATAATTTCTTACGCAATTTTATTTTCAGTTCCCAACATTTCATTTTGCTGTTGTTTGCGTGAGGAGACGTAAAAGACAGCAAGGTTTTCATGACAACACCGTATTCCATTTCTCTCTTTATCTTTAGGATGTTTTCCGCATTGTCAATGGTTTGAGGCTCATGTTGCTGTTGAGATAAGTCTATAGTCATGGTCCCTTCTTTGAAACAGAAAATTTGGCTTCTAAATTGCATTCTCCATCACAATTTTAACAGTGGCTGAGAAGTCTTTTTTTAGTATTTTTTGGGGTCATGTTGCTGTTGAGATACAGCAAAAATTTCATGGTCCTTTGGAACAGAAATGTGGCTTTTAAGTGGCATTTCTCCTCACAATTTTTAACAGTGGCTGGGAGAAGTCATTTTTAAAAATTGTTTGGGTCATGCTGCTTTGAAATGCAGCAATACTACAGGTCTATTCAAAAAAGATTTTGTTTTACCAGACATTTGTTCTTCACAATTGTCAAAAGTGGCTCAAGGGTCATGTTTTGAATTTTTGGGGGCATTTTGCTGTGACATGTAGCTATACTACAGGTATAGATGGGCGAATTGACTCTAACTAAGTGGAATTCGTTTAGAATTTCAGGAAAACTTCGGTTCTGAATGAATTTCAAAACGTTTGGGGTACTTCGGGTAAACGGAAGTGTGCTTTTGATTGAAAAAATTGGCTGCGAGCACATGGCGTTACATGGGGCAAAGCACTTTTGGGAGGAAAAAGGCATGCCTGAAATGACATGTACAGAAATGAAGCCAATCAGAGACCGGCGGGGATTCTGTGACGTCAACCGCACTATATAAGTCCGGGCGCGACGCTGGGAGTCACACTCCTCTCACTGTATGATCTGGGAAGGTGCTGCGCGGCTGATTGTGATAGCTGTTATGAAAAAATGATTTTTGTACAGCGTTTTTTTGTGGGGTGTCTCAGCTTGTCTCAGAGACTGCTTCTCTTAACGTTCTATTTCTGATTTTTTGGGGTATTGGATCTGAAGTCCAGTGTGTGTCCACTGCTGCTGCATATAAATTTTAATGCTATCTGCTCACAGTACATTGAATATCCAAGGGGGATCTAAACCAGTTCCTGTTGTATTCATTTAAAGAAACAGCGTTTCTACAATACAAATACCACTTCTTTTTTGGCTGCTCAATTCTTTTGCACAATTTACATCCAGGGGTTAATTAAGCGTGGTTTTTCCGCTGTGGTGACTCCAAGAAACCGTCTTTTCCTGTAGCCAAATTCACAAGCGAAGGTTAATTACAATTTTTTCTCTTGTTGTGTAGCGTAGAAAACACGCAATTGTAACACGCTACAAAGCTAGCAGTTTGTGGCTGCTCAATTCTTTTGCGCAATTAATCCAGGGGTTAAATTAAGCGTTGTTTTTCTGCTGTGGTGACAAAATTTAAAAGTCTTTTTCACGCAAAAATTTTAAAATTTTTCCCGTACCAAATTCACAAGCAAAGGTTAATTACAATTTTTTCTCTTGTTGTGAAACGTAGAAAACACGCAATTGTAACACGCTACAAAGCTAGTAATTTGTGGCTGCTCAATTCTTTTGCGCAATTCACATCCAGGGTAGTGTTGAGCGATTGCGTTAGCCATCGACATCAGTCGATGGTCGATAGTCGACCATCATCGACAAGATAGTCGATAGTGAGCAGTCGATTATGAGCGATGACCATTAAAGTCTATGGGAGAGCAAAACACCTTCATTTTTTTTTACCCAAACAGGGTGGAAAAAACTGGAATTAACATCCCAACAGTCAAATGGATAGGCTACATTTAGGCAACACCTTAGGTTATAAAAACCCCAGAAAAAAAAACACCAACATTTTCCCATCCTGTCTGTACCACAGCATGACCCTTAAAACCCCGCTACCCCAAATTAAAAAGTGCCAGAAGGGGAGTAGGATTTGAACAATCATTTACTTGAACTGGACATTGAATACCCTGTCCCGGAACGCAGCATGAGCCCCAAAATGCATGACCCCCCGATTTAAAAGTGCCCGGAAAAAGGAGTCTTTCAAAACCATTTTGTTGAAATGGACATTGACTAACTTCCTGGGGTCAGCATGAGCCCCAAAACCCAGACCCCCAGATTCAAAAGTGCTGGAAAAAGGAGTCTTTCAACCCCCTTTTTGTTGAACTGGACATTGATAAAACTGTCCGTACCCAGAATACAAAAAACCTGTCTGGGCCCACAGATTCAAAAGTGCCGGGGGAAAAAGGAGTCTTTCACCCCTTTATTTCACTGGGCATTGACATACCTGTCGGGACAGCATGAGCCCCAAAACCGATGACCCCCCGATTTAAAAGTGCCAAAAAAGGAGTCTTTCAACCCCCTTTTTGGTTTTATGGACTTGACTTACTGTCCTGGGCCACAGCTGGGGCCCCAAACCGCAAACCCCCACTTTTTAAAAAGTGCCCGGGAAAAAAAGCTTTCAACCACCAAACGGAAATTTTTTCCCTTCTGGGGAGCCTTGCCCCTCCCAAGTCGCCAGGCCACAAATCTGGGGGTTTCCTCCGGTTCCACCCGGTGCCCTTTTTCTTGGCATTCTTTTTTAAAAATTTTACTCAAAGTGTTTAAAATTTGTTCCCCTTCTTCGTTCCTTTTTTGAGTCCAAACCCAGCCCCTTAAAACCACTTTCAATTTTTCCTTTTCCTCCCTTTTCAAAACAAGGAATTTTTTTACCCCCTATTTTTGACATGCAATTTTTTAGTGTTTAATTCTAGAAAACCATTTTTAAAAAGGATGGAATCCCACCATGTCTTTGTTTCTTTTTTTTAAAATTTTTTAATGGGTTGCTCAATACAGGGGTTTTAGCTATGTTAAAGATCTTGCAAAAACAAGTCATTTTGCAATATGTTCCATTTACAGTGTCCTCCCTTTTCCCCTGTTTCTGACAGTAACCATCACTCTTGGTAACTTTTGGGCAATTGTGAAGAAAAAATGTCTGTTAGAAAAAAACATTTTTTTATAAAGGACCTGTTTTATAGCGCATTTCAAAGCAAAATCCCCCCAAAAAATTCAAAGCATACCCTTGAGCCACTTTGGACAATTGTGAAGAACAAATGTCTGTTAGAAACAACATTTTTTTTATAATGGGGCCCTGTAGTATAGCTGCATTTCAAACAAAATGCCCCAAAAATTCAAAATGACCCTTGTGGCACTATGGACAATTGTGAAGAAAAAAGTCTGTTAGAAAAAACATTTTTTTTTTAATAGGACTGAATTGCTACATTTCAAAGCAGCAGCCCCAAAAAAATTTTTAAAAATACTCCAGCCACTTTTAAAAAAATTGTGAGGGAAAAAATCCCACTTAAAAGCCACATTTCTTTTCCCAAAAGGGCCATTTTATTGCTGTTTCACAGCAATGACCCAAAAAATTATAAATAAAATTTAATAAAAGGGTGGGGAGAAATGCCATTTTTAAAAAACCACATTTTCTGTTAAAGGGAATATTATTGGTATTAACTCAACCCCAAAAAATTAAAATAGACCCACCATCGGTGATCCGGAATTGGGCCACACATCATCAGAGATCCATGCCTGATTCTCTTGGTGAAAGTCAAACGATCCCCTTTCTTGGAAAAAACCCGGGTGCTTTGTCTGTTAAAGCTCCCCCAGCTGTGCTGAAGGGGCCCCCCCCAGATATGACGCTGGCTGTGGGCAGGACAAAAACCTCTATGGCTGGCAAGCGACTCGGGCCATTCATCCAAATTTTGGTACCCCGAAGTTAATTGGGTCCGGGAACACATCCAAAAACACGGGGTGTTTGAGACGCAGATAGTCGTGCACCATGATCTTTAACTGGTCCTTTTGTGTTAGAGTGTGTCCCTGCATTTCTGCGTTGGTGAGGTGGTAAATAAAATTGCCAGGGTCACCCTTAGGGTTCTGCCCCTGCCTGCTGTGCTGCTGGCGTACGGCTACTTGGTCTCTCTGCGTCATGTCACTGATGTTTTTCACCGTGACATTTGAGGAACGTGAAGCAGACCAACAGATGTCTCCCGTTACAATCACAAGACTCCATTTTTTTGCATTTTCTCTCTATTTTGGGGGGGTGGAAAGAAATGCTGAGTTTTTGTTTTGTACCGGGATCCAGGAGGGTGGCCACCCATAACTGTTGTTTATTTTGATGGCCTTAATGCGGGGATCATGTTGGAGGAAATGGAGCAAACCCAAACACTCAGTAGAGATGGAGCTTTATTTTCCCAAGCCTCTGGGGCGAGGGCACTTTTAAACTGCTTCCCCATTTCCCCTCCCCTCAAATTCACGCCCAACCCCTTTCCAAGGCAGGGGTCGGTAACTCGGTTCTAGGAAAACCTCCTCTCTTTCCCCCGCTGCCTCCGGCACAGCTTCAACATAGCCATGACTTGCCTGACATGGTGCACTCTGTGAGCTGATGCGCCACCTTGCACTAGCTCTGGACCCCGAACCACTGCCTAATGAAGACCGATGAAATTGTGAAACTGTCGGGCCTTGTGGATTTGACGGAGAGAAAGGCTCCGTGTCCGCATCTGTGTCCGTCTCCTCCTCCGTCGCTGGCGGGACCTGTTGTTTCAGAGTGTCCAACGATCGTTCCAGAACTAAGATCACCACATGCTCATGCTGACAAGGGCATTGTCCGCACTGACCATTTTGGTAGCTTCTTCAAAACTGCAAGGATGTGTGCAAGCTCTTTCCACCTGCCTCCACATCGGTGGCTCAACACCCCGAGGTCCGCACCACATGCTTGTCAGGCCATGTGTCACTTCGTACTGCGTAATGGCATTGCGCTGCTGCCACAATCGCTGGAGCATGTGGAGGGTGAATTCCAGCGTGTTGCCACGTCAACAATGAGACGGTTGACGGGGAGGCCGAGCTGGCTCTGCAACGCAGCCAGGCGGGATGATGCAGGGTGCGAACGGCGGAAGTGCGAACTTAGACTTCGAGCCTTCCTCAGCAGGCAGTCCAGACCCAGGTAGCTCTTTAGAAATTTCTGGACGACAAGGTTCATGACATGTGCCAGGCAAGGGATGTGCTCCAGCCTACCGATCTTAAGGGCGGCCAGCAGATTTCGCCCGTTATCGCACACACACCTTGCCTGGCACAAGGTTCTTGGCACCCAGCCAGCGCTCGGTCTCGTTGCTTAGAGCCGTCCACAGCTCCTGACCTGTGTGGGGACGGTCTCCAAGACAGATTAATTTCAAAACGGCCTGGTTTCTCTGGGCATGTGATGCCAAGAGGGACATTGGGGGAAAGAACCCTGCACCATCCCTGCGGTTTTGAAGAGCGTGTGCCGAGTCTGAGAGCCACCGTCACCCCCAGAGACATCCACCCAGCTCACCCAGTGAGCTGTCACAGAGATATAGCGGCCTTGGCCGTGCTTACTAGTCCATGTGTCGGTGGTCAGATGGACTTTTCCGGCCACAAATGCAAACAACGCACTTGAAATTTTAGATGACATGTGGCTGGCCAGGGCAGGGACGGCTTTTCTGGCAAAGAAATGCCTGCTCGGCATCTGGTATTGGGGCAGGCAAGGGCCATGACGTGGCGGAACCCATCTGTGTCCACCAACGGAAAGGCAACATTTTCCAAGGCCAAAAGCCTGGCAATGCCGCATTTAGGTTTTGGCTTTGGGAT